>WELB01000269.1:24283-40095 GCA_009602725.1 Spirogloea muscicola | reverse complement strand
GCCGCCGCCGCATGGCCACCTCCCGCATGGCCGCGCCGGCTCCGCCCGCGGCTCGCGACGCGCCGGCCGAGCCTGGGCCTTCCCGCGCGCTGCGGCGATCAGCTTGCCTGCAAGAGCGGTAGCGGCGCGGCCCCTGCGGTGCCTCGTGGCGCTTCCGGTGCCGCGTCGTGCGTGATGGTGGCCGAGGGCCAGACCGCGACGGCGGGAAGCGGCGGCGGCATTCAGCGCGAGCTCGGGGACGCGTGCAACGCGAGGAGCAAGGTTGAGGAGTACTGTGCCGCGCTCGACGGCTTGCGCCCGCTGCGCTCTGTCCTCATTGCCAACAACGGCATTGCTGCAGTCAAGTTCATCCGAAGGTGATATTCAGCAAGCTCTAGCTCTAGGTCTAGCTCCAACGATATATCTCTCAAGCCTCTTTCGCCTCGCCAGCCGATGCTGCCCTGTCAGAGCTGCCGATTATTGGCACAAAGACAGTGCTCTAGCATGCTCAGAAGGACGGATGCGCGGGCTGGCCAACTGGTGCGCGCTCGAAACCCAGGGGTCTCGATCAGAAGCTGCAGGCGACGGCCTCAGCGTGTGTCGTTGTATCAGAGGCAGCCCTTCACAGTTCTCATGTCTCTTATGAGCAGCGCCAGTGAGGGACTCCCCTCCAAGTACTGCAGCTTTTCAGAATTTGTGGTATAGTGGCCAACACTGTCAAGTCCAAGGATTTTGTGGTGCTTGAGCTGCGGAGGCTGTGGTGGCAGCCTTGGTTGTGCATCCTCTCAGAGCAGCAGGACTGATTGAGTATGAGCAGAGTGGCTCGTGTGAGCATCCTGGCCGCTTTCAGATTGTACTGCCTGCTGCTCTCCTTTTGTATGCAGCATTCGCTCCTGGGCATACGAGAGCTTTGGCGAGGAGAGGGCTGTGCAGCTTGTTGCAATGGCCACACCAGAAGACATTCGCGTGAATGCGGAGCACATCCGCATGGCAGACCAGTTTGTCGAGGTGCCCGGGGGCACCAACAACAATAACTATGCCAATGTGCAACTCATCGTGGAGGTAGTGACCAGCAGACATGACCAGCAAATTGTTCATGACTTCGAATCACTGCAGAATCGGCTGTAGTTGGTACTCAACTGCGCGTAGGACTGCTTGTTCTCTTAATAGACTGGCGTAAGTATCCAGTTGAATGAAAATCACATTCTTGACCCACAACACGACAAAATTAGGCTGCTCTATCACTTTCTTAATGAGCCCCCTTGCTTGCTTGGCGTGCCTGCCGGCAGGTGGCAGAGAGAACTGCAGTCGATGCCGTGTGGCCTGGGTGGGGCCATGCTTCAGAGAGCCCCGAGCTGTCAGCAACACTGGCCAAGCGGGACATTGTCTTTCTGGGTCCTCCTGCGGGCCCGATGCTCGCGCTGGGTGACAAGATAGGGTCTACACTTATTGCACAAGCTGCCGGAATACCAACACTTCCTTGGAGCGGGTCTCATGTAAACTTCGCAACTGCTTGTAGGGACACTTGTGCAAACCTTTTGAAACGAACTCTTAAATCATGGACTTGAATATGCTGACATCCTCAGTGAAGCAACTGATAACGTGCCCTGCCTTTTGGATGAGATGTTAGGTTAGCACGACCGTCAATACCAATGATGTCATTGTACCGGAGGAGGTCTACATGCAAGCTTGCATTCACACACCTGACGAGGCCATTACTAGCTGTCAAGCTGTGGGATACCCAGCCATGATCAAGGCTTCATGGGGAGGAGGGGGCAAAGGCATACGTAAGGTACTCAACGACTTTGCTATGCTGGAAGATTGCAGCAGGCTTTGACATAAGACAGTCCCCTCTCAGCTACGTACAATCATGTGTGTCTTTCATGTATCTATCTGATTCTGCCTCTCCAATTGCCAGTAGAATTTATGCTGATGTCCTACTTCCAGGCCAGTGTGTCCTTACATCTCTAAATGTGTCAGCACCAGTGTGGGTGTAAGTAGATAAAAGGTCTATACATCATAAATGTAGTGAGGGCTCACTTCCACGGTTGGAGCTTTCTCGAATCGATTCTGTCTTTATAAGCGTGCTCACAATCGTCAAGCTTTGGCCGTGATCCATCACAATGTCACCTTCTCAGGTCCACAATGAGGATGAAGTTAGACCACTGTTCCAGCAGGTCCAAGGAGAGGTGCCAGGCTCTCCCATCTTCATCATGAAGGTTGCATCACAGGTGGTTCTCACATCTTAAGCTCAAGTCAGCTTTTCAACCCAAAAGTCAACACTTGCTCCTTTGTAAAGGCCTCAGATTTATCACCGGGTGGTATGCTCCATTTGCTGCTATTAGACGCTGCAACTGCATCACGAGCTCCTTATGTCAGCACTGGGTAGGGTGTCAACACGAGCCACTAGAGTGTTGCTTGCCTACTTAGAGCCACACGCACTCTATTGTACTGGCAGACAACTTGTGCTGCAAACTTCAATTGCTAGTTTGCAAATGCTAATGCGACTGTTGTGCATTGTGAGCATATGGTTGTTGACAAGCATCCTTACGTGATGCTCTGAGAATGGTGTTGAGAGACAGAGCAGGCACCTTGAAGTGCAGCTGCTATGTGATGCTTATGGCTCAGTAGCTGTCCTGCACACTCGGGACTGTTCAGTCCAACGGCGCCATCAAAAGGTGTGTCAATGTGCTAAAAGCCACATCTGTTTTTAGAATGTTATAGGCTGGTCTTTCACAGCCCTCACCCCCTTTAATAGAGCTGCTTCTTCTCTGTTAGAGGTGCTGATGTCAACCACATTGTTGAACATCTCATGTTCAACATTGTATTATTTTCTATGTCTGTTATCTAACAAGAGTTCTGTAGAAAGGTGTGACTGCAAGGAACTATATACTTGACTCTGTCAAAGAAGCAGCTCTCTGCCCTTCTTGCCATCGTTTACTACTTTCAGTCGTACTGTAGTCTCATCATGCAGTCAGTTTGCAGATCATTGAAGAGGGACCAGCTACAGTTGCTCCACCAGGCATATTGCAGCAGCTGGAGCTTGGCGCAGCGCGACTGACCAAGTCAGTTGGGTACGTGGGTGTTGCCACGGTCGAGTACCTATATTCCATGGAGACCAAGGCCTTCTACTTCCTTGAGCTCAACCCCCGATTGCAGGTATCTCTTAGGGCATACCATCATATTTGCTGAGTAATATAGTGATTGCACCCTTAACACCCTAACTTCTTCTGACATCACAATCAGATCAATTACATACCAGGCTCTTCGCAGGATTGAGCAAGTCATGGTTATCTGTGGCAGGTTGAGCACCCTGTGACAGAGTGGATAGCAGGCGTTAATTTACCTGCTGCTCAGCTTGGTGTAGGAATGGGCATACCCTTGTGGCGGATGCCAGGTCAGAAGCTCTTTATGTTCTTAATGTAGTCCAGACACATCTGCTCTGCTGCTATATCAGCTCAGTGCTTTTTCCCATCTACAGTTGACAGGGCAGATGTTAACTGTCAGTGTGCTGGCAAGGCGTGAGCATTTTGCATTAGCTCCTCATCGCACTTGCCATGCTGCTGTTACTGTCTGTACTTGCAGAGATTCGTCGTTTGTACCGGCAAGAGGCTGGTGGAGGACTGGAGTCCTGGCCAGTGTCTGCAGAATTAGCAACCCCGTTCTCACTGGGTACTGGCAATGACAGAGCACAGGCTAGTAAGCCACGAGGGCATGTTGTTGCAGTGCGAATAACAAGCGAAGATCCTGATGACGGTTTCAAACCCACGAGTGGTCGCATTCAGGTCAGATTGAGCTAGATTTGGCTATATACCACTTCTTTTACCCACATCTTTTTAGACATATTGGGCAGAGCTTTTAAAAGAGCTGCAATAGATGTTGCTTCCCAAGTCATTCTGCTCCTGTATTTGTGCATCCTTGTTTGGTGCAGAAAAAGCTTCCTGCCAGGGCAGCAATCCACGTCATAACATGGATATACTCGTCAACCCTGAACCTTACACAACTTTGCATTTGGTTTAGGAGCTGAGCTTCCGGAGCAAACCGGATGTCTGGGCGTACTTCTCCGTCAAGGTGATACGCATACGAGGCCTGTATGGTACTTGGGTAGCATAGACATGTCACGCGCTTAGATCCATCAAGAGTTCGTGAATAAGCTGAAAGTGTCGTAGTTGCTGGTTTTGCCAACACGTGTGGCAATGACTGTGCAAGCTGTGTACTGGAGGTGAGGGACTGACTGCTCCTGCATGTCAATGACAGTCTGGTGGAGGCATTCACGAATTTTCAGATTCTCAATTTGGTGAGCGCTGGAAAGTTTGCAGCTTCTGTTTATGTAGCAGATTCCTTTCTTAGCAGATTCGTGTCCAGAGGTCAGGTCAGTGTCCAAAGGTCAGGTCTGTCTATGAGGAAGGCAGGACTTGCTCACAGTTGACTTTGACCACCGTATTTGCTGACGTACCTGTTCTCTTCTAGGACATTTGTTTGCATTTGCTGAGACAAGACTTGCTGCCGTTGGGAACATGGTTCTGGCCTTGAAGGAGCTACATATTCGGGGAGAAATACGTTCCAATGTGGACTATACAGCTGATCTGCTGCAAGTATAGATGCTTAACTATCTTAATTAAGCACTAGATATAGATTGGATATCCTTGTGAACGGACCAGATGAGCACCCAAATCTTGGTCACCACTGATATATACTCAAGATTTAAGGCGAAATGTCTGATATATCTATCTGAGTAATTTAGAGCGTCATACAAATTGCTGCAGTGGAGTCTGTCGTACTAAGATATACCACAAGTGAGAGATGCAGGATTCCAAGTATTTGTCCAATGAGATCCACACGGGATGGTTAGACTCTCGTATTGCACTGCGTGTGCGGGTGGAGCGTCCACCTTGGCATATCTCAGTCCTTGCGGGGGCTCTTTATGTAATTTGATTCGCTTCCTTTGTGCTGAGGATTACGCCGTCTGGGATGCTAGCTGTTTTGAAGCAGCCTGCATAAGCTGTACCTGGGGTTGTCACACGCAGTCATGTATATGTCAATTGATACTGCTTTTATGCTGACATAGCTGAGGCAGGACAACATAGTCTTAATGCTTGCCTGTTCTGCTGAGGTAATGGCTTGTTCCTCAACAGTGTGTAAGCTCTACCTGTGTCTCTTAAACAGAGGGCAACTCGCTTGACTGCTGCCCGCACAGCCGAGTATATTGATTACTTGGAGAAAGGCCAAATACCTCCAAAGGTGCGGCACAAAGAATCTCTTTGTGGACCAAATGCAGCTCTGGCATCAATAGAAGTTGGACTCAGATGCATGTCTCATTAGTCCTGCTAAAGATCACAGCTCCTGTAGACTTCTTTCTCCATGGCAGACATACATTATTGCTAAGTGACTTGAAGCCTTGACATCTTGTGGCAGGATATCTCCTTGGTCAAATTTAGGATTGTGCTGAGCATTGACGGCAGCAAATACACGGTGCACTGTCTGTACCTGGCAACATTCTGCAGATTTGTTGTGGACTGACGCATCATTATACTCTTCTCTGCTGCTTTTACCAGTCGCGCACATTTGGTGTGTTACCGGTCTTTGCAAGCTTTGCTGAAAAGGGGTGGAATAGAAAATTTTTGACCTAGCAGTAGCATTCTCTGTGGGCCTGATCTTACCAGCTAGAGGTGACAAAGAAAGGAGGTGGCAGCTACAGTGTGCAGCTCAACCAGTCCTGGGTTGATGCTGAAGTCCACATCCTTCGAGACGGAGGCCTGCTGGTGCAGGTATGAGTATGCCATGTCTGTGACCAATTGTGAAAGTGGAGACCTAGCATGCGCAGGCAGCCGCATCTCTTGTTATTGTAGGGGTATACTTAGCCCCCCAGCAGTGGGAGGTACTGGTTGCCTGGCTGAAGTCCAAAATGACGAGCGCCGTAATTCGTGATCCTGCTGGGTCTTCCCTGGCAGCTTGATGGCAGCAGTCATGTGGTATATGCTGAGGAAGAAACTCTTGGAACTCGGTTGCTCATTGGCGGTCGTACCTGCCTTCTTCAGGTGCCATGTTAGCACCGTCTTGGCATCGTCTTTTGCACGTCTGCATGCCTCTTTCATGAGCCACTATGTGCTACTTTGCAGTCTGGCTTTCATAGCCAATGCTGCACTACTCCTCAGATCAGCTGTATGCTAGTCATACCAAAAGAACATCTTGCTTGATTGTGCCTTTTGCTTCTCAGTAACCCCTGTACATCTTGAGCTCAGCTTTTGCTACTTAGTTGCTTGTATGCAGCCGCTCTTTCTTGTCGCATTAATTCATGCTGCATGATTGTAGTGACTAACTCTTGCATGGGTTGCCTCGCAGAATGATCATGACCCATCCCGTCTAGTAGCCGAGACCCCGTGTCGTTTACTTCGCTTCCTTGTACCTGATGGGAGTCATCTCAGCAGTGACATGGCATATGCGGAGGTTGAAGTCATGAAAATGTGTATGCCTCTGCTTGTGCCAATGAGCGGCAGGATTCACTACAAGCAGCAGGAAGGAGCTATGGTGCAGGTGTTTACAAGCTCTTAAATGAATTATAGCCGATCCAATCATAGCTCTACTACACCTGCTACAACACTAGCCACAGTACTTGTCTGTTGCAATTTGCAGCACCTGCTTTTTGTTCCTTTCCTCCTGGCTGTTATGTATACTTGTATCTTCTGCTACAAACTTTCACTGAGGATGCAAATGTGATATGTTTCATGTGTGGCATGAAGCTAATGTCTGATACCAATTGAAATAGCTATCACACATCAATCTCACAGGCTGGCGAGCTAGTGGCCATCCTGGACCTTAATGACCCTTCTGCTATAAGACGAGCTGTTCCTTTTGCTGACGGTTTCCCGCCCTTAGGAACGCCAACAGCGTTTGCTGCAAAAGTTCACCAGAGATGCGCTTCGGCACTGAACCAGGCACACAGGCTGCTCGCTGGCTACGATTACCCTGCTGACGAGGTCAGTGGTTGTGATGTGGCTATATTGTGTTCCATGCTTAGATACAATAGTAGATTGCGTCAATTACTTCCTTCCCAAGTTAGAAAGCAGCTTGTTGAAGCACCAATAGGCCAATAGCATGTATAAGTAGTAGTTGCTTCACTCAAATTCAGCGCCGTACAGGTGGTGCACGAACTTCTGCTATGCTTGGACGATGCCAGACTGCCATTTCTACAATGGGAGGAGAGCTTGGCAGTGCTGGCTGCTCGCTTACCCATCAACTTGAAAGCTGAGGTAGTTAGTCCTCAGCTCTTGCCTTCCACGCACCCTGATTGTATCTTTCAGTGTCTCATAGCTGTGTCTCATAAGCCATGCTGAGCAATAAGGTCACCAATATGCACGTTATCAATGCACCAACAACGAATCATGTGCTCTAAGGTGGAAGAGATACTAGTTCAGCTACCGTTGTGTTTTGGAAATTTACTCAAGTGCAGCTACATGTCTTGCTCTTCAGCTTGAGACGGTGCTGCAGAGCGCCAGTGCAGATGGCAAGGATCAATTTCCTGTGCAGGAAGTACAGGAAGTTATCGAAGTGAGTGGCAAAACTCCTGCCTTTCTGCATGCACAGCCATGGGCTCCAACTTGAGTGGCCTTTGAGACTTCAAAGCGAAGCTGAATATTGCTTATGTCGTGCAGTCTGTCTGGATTCTCTTCTTGTCTTATCAATCAACCCCACGCAATGTATGTTTGTTCTAATTTCTTGATTGCTACTACATGCTTATTAGGGGTACATCTTGGGAGGGCAGCCATTTGAAGAGACTGCTCGTCGACGTCTTTTGAGTCCCTTGTTGGAGCTTGCAACATCTTACGAAGGAGGATTGGAAGGCCATGCCAGAAATAAAATAACCTCTCTTTTTGCAGAGTACCTTGATATTGAAAGCATCTTCACCAATAGCAATCTGGTCTGATTCTATGCACATAAGAGAGGTCTTGGTAGATGTTGGGGCATACAACATTTACATTGTAGATTAATGGAAGCGAATACTAACTGATGCTAGGAACTCATCTCCTCTGCCTAGAGAAGCACAAGAATTCAAAACACGTGCGTGGCAGATCTATACATCTGAAAAACTACAGTGCAACAAGTTATTGCAGCTGCAACCTTGCCTTCATGCAGCAGCTAAGCTGTGGGGTGCCACTATGATAGATAGATGTAGATCGAAATTGAGTGCAGTCCTCATGGCTCGCTGCTTGTGCTTGTCAACAGGCAGAAGTCATTGAGGGATTACGCCAGCAGTACAAGAGTGATTTATCACATGCTGTCAGAATCGTACTTTCGCACCAGGTGTGCTTGCAGATTGCGTTCAAGTTTTCTTTGTCAGCGAAGCTTGTCCATCACTTCAATCTCGTGAAGTCCTTTTTGTTTGCAAGTAACATGCATGGCTGTACCAACATTTTCTGATCGCATGCATGCCTTCATGTCATTGGATCACAGGTTCACAAGCTCACAAGTTCATTGCTACATTTCTGCAGGGTTTGGCTCGGAAGAATGAGCTGGTGTTGCGTCTGATGGCAGCCCTTGTTCTGCCAAACCCTGGGGCTTATTGTAAAAGCCTTGTGCAATTTGCAGCCCTCAGTCTACCTGAGCATGCAGAGGCGAGCAACTCTTGTGATGTATAAATGATATCAGATTACTTTGTCCAGTTCCAGTCACACAGAGCACAGTCACACCGGGAACTTTTCTGTTCCAATTCTCACAGATTGCAAACACTTATGGGACTGAAAATTCGTGTACATTCTTAAGGTCAAGATTGGCAGGGCTCCAAGAGCTGATGTGTTGGACATGCAGGTACTGCTTATCCCCCACGCCGCTGAGACACACACTGCCCATGATGCAGGTCGCCGTCAAGGCAAGTCGACTTTTGGAGAAAACGAAGCTGAACGAGCTTCGCGCAACCATTGCTCGGACTTGCTCTGGTCTGGAGATGTTCACTGGAATCGAAGGTGCTGCTGCTGGGGAAGTTTGCAAGGTGGCGCCGGAGAAGCCCAAGAGGGTCACAGATGGCATGCCAAATGAAGAAGCTGGGAGGTGTCAGCAAGTGAAATTCGGTGAAGGAGTAAGACGGTCATTGGACGAGAGGATGGAGGCGTTTGTCGATGCACCTGCACCTGTTGAGGACGCTCTGGCGTCCTTGTTTGGCCATAGCGACTCTGCTTTGCAGAGGAGGGTGGTTGAGGCCTACATCTATCGCCTCTATGAGGTTGTCCCCACGCAATTAATTGGTTGTGCATTATATTACATGTATTTCATGGACAAGGACAACCTGTCAACAGATTGACATAGCTCTTCCTGTCGTGGTAAATGCTATTGCATCAATGAACATGTTTAGCAGCACACTGAGACTAACGTAATTTTGCTGCAGCCATACTTTGTCAATGACTCGCTTCTCATTAGAAGTCATACCGGGGCCCTTGCTGCCACTTGGCGATTCTGGGAGGAAGAGTGCCCTCCTCTGGTATCCGAACTCCTCTCAGACACCCGCAGGCGAGAAAGCGGAAGCACCACCTATCGTTCTGGAGCCTTGTTGGTAGTTTCAAGCTTGAGCCAAATTTCCGAGGTCGTTAATTCTGTTCTGAAAAGCTGGGCGTTGTCACACAAGGATGCGGCAGGGCTGCTAGGCAGCTCCAATGGTACCTTGTCGCCAAGAGATGAGGCTTTTGGAGTGGCTTCTTCACTTGCTTTTGGCAATAATTTCCACATAGCTCTTGTGCCTCAAGATGGGATGAAGCCAAGGTATGCAGCCGTCTGTATTACGAATTGTTCTACACCTATTCATGTCTGTGTATAATTACCTTAGTCTATATTAGCAGTGGCAGGCAGATCAGTCATTGATTCAAGACTGTCACAAGTCGATGCTTGCCAAGAGTTGTCTTGTGCTATATGCAAATCTTCGGCGTTGCTAGTCAAGGATGTGCTGCCAAGTTGCCAGGGTCATGCTAGCAGCTTCAGTGACGCATCATGCATCCTCGTGTGTCAGGGACGATCAGATACAAGTGGAAATCCTAGAAGCCCTTCCTCACATGCAATTAAGGGAGGCCTCGGTGGGAGTAGTAAGCTGCGTGATTGCGCAGCCGGAGGGCTTATCCTTCGTCAGGCAGTCCTTCCAGTGGTCAGAGGAACAGAGCTGCTACATGGAGAAGTCCCTGCTACGCCATCTGGAGCCCCCAGTGTCCAACCTGCTCAACATGGTAAGAGATTAAGTGCTGCTGCCACCCCTTGCATGACAGTCTGGGTTTACTAACTCAGACATCGAAGAATGCAGCACACACATCTCACATTCTGAATTGTATCCCTCACAGGAAAAGCTTGCTGCTTTTGAGGAAGATATGTCCCATGCAACTTCGAGGGACAGCCAATGGCACATGTGGACAACCAGCAGCAAGTCAGGTGGCATCAGAAGGGTCTTCTTAAGATCAGTTGTGAGGCAGCCTCGAAAACAAGCTGCACAGACAGGAAGTCTTGCTACTGGGTTCGAAAGCCCACGACTGAGGTCCTCAGGAACCCCGTGCCTCATCCAGCTTGAAGAGAGTCTGGTGCGGGCTTTCAAGGGAGCTCTGGAGGAGCTCGAGCTAGCGCCCGGAAGGGGCAACCACCATGGGCACATGTATCTGTCGGTGCTGAGAGCGGTTGCGATGGCTATGGACGATTCACAGCATTCCGAAGGAGCTATTCATGCTCTCACGACCATGGCCTGCCAGATAGACTGTAGCTTTGGGCTGGCGCTTCAACGCATGGGGGTTTCCAACTGGGAAATCAGGTTTCGCATCAGAAGTGCAGGTACAAGCAATGGAGCCTGGCGCTTGGTCGCCTCCAATCCAAGCGGCCATGCCTGCATCATCCATGTATTCTCCTCCTCCTCCTCCTCAACACCGTAGATTCTCAGGGATGCACTTGTTGGTCTTGTTGGAGCATTGCACCTGCAATCCGCATGCTGGAAGGTGACCCTCAAATATGTTTGCACTGCAACCTCAGGAAGATACAAGAATTAAGAGGGGTCTTTCCTGTACATGGAAGCAGCGGCTTGCAGCAGGCCCAATTCTTCAATAGGCCACACTGTCACTTGATTATATGTGCATGTGTATGTGTTCTGTGTCTGGGGCAGGTATATAGGGAGGCAAAGGGCTCACTACATGGGAGCGAGCTGATCTACTTCTCACCTCCATCTGACAGACACCCACCAGGCCCCCTGCACGGCACAAGACTTGCTGAACCCTACACCTCTCTGTCACAAGCAGATATCAGAAGACTCGTGGCTCGACAGAGCGGCACCACTTACTGTTACGATTTTCCACTGGTACCACGACACCCTGCGCAAGCTCATCTGAAGTCAGGCAGGGGGTGTGACCATATGCCGCTTGCATGTGGTGCATACCTTTACATGCAGCTACACTGTCAAATTAGTAGGTTGACAAGATGGTCCTCCATGGAGGATGATGTCTCTGCAGGTCTTTAGAACATCATTGGACAAGATGTGGACAGAGGCTTCTTCCCGAGGAGGCAGCAAGCCGGACTTGTCAACATTGGAGGCTGTAGAGCTCGTGCTGGAAGAAGGGCTGGCAACCTGGGATAGGAGAGTTGTTGAGTGCAAGAGGCCAGCAGCCTGCAACAAGGTCGCAATGGTGGCCTGGCAGATGACGCTGCGCACGCCCGAGTATCCAGGCAGGGCCTTCCCTTGCTGGCAGACCTGCAACCCCTTAAACCATAGAACTGGACTGTTGGTTTGCAATCTCCACACTCAACTCACAAGTATTGATGATAAAACCTGGGATCTTTATATTCTGCTCTTTGTGGCTCCACCCTGTATCTGCTTCTCGATGAGGCCACCTTCTTGGAGCCCTGACACAGTGTCACCTGGCCATGTATCATGGAATGTGCAGGCGGAAGGACAATCTTTGTGGTAGCCAACGATGTGACGCTCCATGCAGGGGCATTCGGCCCCCCGGAGGACGCTCTGTTCAAGCGGGTGGCGGAGTTGGCGTGCGAGCAGAGACTGCCGATCATCTACCTGGCTGCAAACTCGGGCGCGCGGATTGGTCTGGCTGAGGAGGTGCGGGCTTGCTTCAGAGTGGCCTGGTTGGATGAAGCTCATCCAGAGCAGGGGTTCCAGTACCTGTACCTGACCAAGGAGGACTATGCTCGAGTGGGTGATTCGGTGGTCGCAAACGAGATACGGCTGCAGGGCGACGAGGTGCGATATGTGCTGTCAGACATCATCGGACGCGAAGACGGGCTGGGCGTAGAGAATCTGGCAGGTAGTGGCGCAATCGCTGGCGTGTTTGCGCGAGCATACCAGGAGACATTCACGCTGACGTACGTGTCGGGGCGCACAGTTGGTATTGGGGCATACCTCGCGCGCTTGGGCGTTCGCTGCATTCAGCGTGCCGACCAGCCAATCATCCTCACAGGTTTCTCGACGCTCAACAAGCTGCTGGGGCGTGAGGTGTACACATCGCACATGCAGCTCGGCGGCCCGCGGATCATGGCCGCCAATGGCGTCGTGCACTGCACAGTCGCCGATGACCTGGAGGGGGCAACCGCCGTCCTCGCATGGCTCGCGTATGTGCCTGCCGTTGGTGGGGGTGCGCTCCCTGTGCTGACACCAATGGCGGATCCAACATCAAGGGCAGTGGAGTACGTCCCCGACACAACGTGCAATCCTCGAGCAGCAATTGGCGGCACCACGGCGCCTGGCCGAAGCGGCGACTCTTCCTGGCTAGGTGGCATCTTCGACTGCGGCAGCTTTCGTGAGTGTCTCGAGGGGTGGGGCCAGACTGTTGTCACAGGGCGGGCGCGCCTCGGGGGCGTGCCAATTGGCGTAGTCGCAGTTGAGACGCACACTGTGGTGTGTAAAATTCCTGCAGACCCTGGGCAGCCCCAGACGGGCGAGCGCGAGGTGTCGCAGGCTGGGCAAGTGTGGTTTCCGGACAGTGCGGCCAAGACGGCACAGGCGCTCAGCGACTTTGACCGTGAGGGCCTGCCGGCATTTGTACTCGCCAACTGGCGCGGATTCTCAGGCGGCCAGCGTGACCTGTTTGAGGGGGTTCTGCAAGCGGGCGCCACCATAGTGGAGCGTCTGCGGGGATACCGCCAGCCGATCTTTGTCTACGTGCCGCGCACAGGCGAGCTGCGCGGTGGCGCTTGGGTTGTGGTTGACAGTGCCATCAATCCAGACATGATTGAGACATATGCTGACACTACTGCGCACGGGTCAGTATTAGAGCCCGACGGTATTGTGGAGGTGAAATTCCGGCGACGGCAGCTCCTTGAGTGCATGCAGCGCCTCGACAAGCGCCTTGCCCGCCTGGACGGCCCTGTGGAGGGTGTCAATGGCAACTCGACAGAAGTGAAAGAAGGCCGGCGGCATGCCCACGAGCAGAAAGAGCGGCTGCTGCCAGTATACAAGCAGGTGGCGGTGCGATTCGCTGAGCTGCACTCGACCGCGGTGCGTATGAAGGCCAAGGGCGTGATCAGGGAGGTTGTGCCCTGGGATGCAGCACGGCGCTTCTTCTCCGCACGCCTGGCTCAGCGGCTTGCTGAGGAGCAGCTTGTCAAGGAGCTGGCAAGACGACAGCGGTGCAGTGGCAGGCCGCGTCCACGGGCAGACGCGTTGCGGCTCGTGCAGGACTGGCTGCAAGATGCGCAGCAGGCCTTCGTGAACAGTGGGCCGTCGGAGCGCCTGCTATTAGCAGTTGTCCGCTTAGACTTAAGCAGTAGCGGTAGAAGAGATAGGGAACCAGGGCCCCATGGCAACGAGGACTTCCCGGGCCTCCAAGCGTTTGTAGAGGAAAGGCTTTGTGCCGCGGAGGCAGAGTTCATTGCCGACACCATTGTTGAGCTGCGCTTGCGCCAGGCAGACTTGGCGGGGCGTGTTGTAGGAACGGCCGGCTTGCTGCAGGAGGTAAGCATCAGTCACATATTTGCCGACGCAGTCCGGCAAGCAGCAAAGGCAGGTTGCTGCTTCGCTCTTCTTCTGAATCGCATGCAGAAGCGGTCCTGTGCAGGACGATGCTCAAGCAGCTACCACATTGCCTTGTCCGCTGGGGCTGTGAGTGCTGGATGGCAATGCCCAGGCAGTGCTTGCTGGGCAGGCGAAGGAGGCAGTCGAGCCGTGCCTGCAGCAGCCCGAAGCAGGCCATGCTGTGGGACAGGGCTCATGATCCCTCCCCGCCCCCCCCCAATGTTTCCCCCAGTCTCCCTGCTTAACCCTTTGCCATGCCCCCTCCCTTCTTCCCAATTGTCCTCTGATCAACTACTCCTCGTCAGCAAACACATCCGGCTCCGCCAGCGGCTCCTCGTCCGAGTCAATCGACTCGTCCTCCTCGTCCTCGTCGCTGTTCTCCTTCATGAACGTGCCAATGGACTTGCGGAGGACATCGAAGGACCTCACGTCCTGGTGAGGGAACAATACAAAGAGTCGAGTTTAATCACTCTGACTAATGCTGTCTGCAAGTGTCAAGAGCAGGACACAAGTGAGCAGCAGTGGTCGACCTCCTTCGCTTTCTGCATCGAGTTGTGGGCCTCGTTGATTCGACACATTGCATCCTCCTCGAGCCTGGCAAGTGCTTCTTTCTCCCGCTTCCCTGCCATCGCAAGAGCCAAATAGAAAACTGGTCAGCAGTCAAGCACCATTCCCCGCTGCCTGGGGTTGACCTGTAGCACTGGGCGCAGCAATTGAAGTCAGCGTAATTACGGTCCAGTGGTGAGGATTCCGACACTTGGTGTTGATGTGATAGTGCTCACGCTGATGGTCATACGAAGCCTGAAGCTTCTGCTTCATGTCCTTGAGCTTATTCAAAAGCTCTGCACCAAGGAGGTTAGCATGGCAGCTGTTGAGCGATGCGCACCCTCTCTTGCGGATGCAGATGTGATCAGAACCATGCCACCATACAATAGGGCGCCACAGAACGCCTAGCCCCTGCAGGACGCACCTTCTTGAGCACGCTGCCGTCCCTTCATTTCTTGCTCCACAGTGCTGCAGTGCAGCTTGAGCACCTCCATCTCCTTCCTCAGCTTGGCCTCAAACTTGCCAACAGAATGCAGGTGTTGTAAGCAGCTGATTTAGTGTAAATAGTGCAGGTGCAGTACTTGGCCTCCAAGTATTACCCTCATAAGAGGCAGTGGGAGGCTGATACTGCATGCATCGATGGTAATATGTACTGTGCAAGCTTAAGTGTGGTCACCTCTTTGCACACTCGCGACGTTGACTTGACAAAGTTCAGTCGCTCGCCATCGGAGCGGGCCATGGCGTCCTCGATCAGGCCGGTGATGTGAGCTTTCACACTGGACATGGCCGCGGCGATGCCTCTGAGTCCAGGCTGCTGCAGCACCTCCGGATTCCAACGCGCCGCTACTACAAGTGTCATCCAGGCGGCAAGCTAGAGCGGCAGGGCTGCTGACCTGTTCATCAGCTCTTCGTTCCTCTTTTGGACGTCGGTCTTGGCCTTCTTGCGGACGTGTTGCAGGACGCCCAGGATGCCCTGCACATCGCTGGCCGGGGCAGGTCGGCAGCACATGGCCGGCGACACAGTCAGCGACGGCAGCTGGAAGCCGTCCCGCAGGTGCAGAAGCTGCAACGACGATCTACGGACGCCTTCCTGTGGTGCTACAGATGCGACCAACGCCATCACTCCGAGCGACGCTCCTTGGCGAGAACATTGCCGTCGGGACGAGCGAATCGAGGCGGCAGGACGGCGGTGGATGGGCGGACCTGGTGAAGTCGAGGTCGACGCCGTCGGGCTCCCCGGCGGCAGCGGCGCCGGCGGCGGAAGACGGCGGCCCCGGTGTCGCGCGCTTGGCGGCGGGAGCGGCGGCGGCGC
>WELB01000269.1:0-11895 GCA_009602725.1 Spirogloea muscicola | reverse complement strand
CGGCCCCCTCCACTGGCCCCTCGCGGCCTGCTGCGCCGCGCACGCCGGGCTCGCATGGCCCCACTCGCGCCGCGGCGGAGCGGCGCCGCCAGTGCCCGCTGCCGTTCGGCATCTGGTGCATGTTGTGGCTCACAAGCGCTCTCCCTGTGATCTCTTGCATTGCAGGGTGTTCTTTGGCGCCTTTCGGCCCTTTGAACCGTGTTCACTCTTTCTGGGCTAGCTTTTCACAGCCATTCCCCTCTTTGGTCAGCTCTTCTTTCCTTCTTTGGTCAGCTCACTTTCATTGTGGGGCCACACCGAGCGAAAACGCTTGGCTGAGAAAGGGGCCGAAGGTCACGAGGCGGAAGCGCAATTCTGTAGGGCGGACTTGGGTGCCCAAGAATGAGCATATTCCAATATCGAACAGTCTCACTGGAAGGAAGCCGGAGCGCCGCCACGGAGGCCAGTGGCCTAGCTTGGTGCAAGCCCAGCATGCTGATAGATGGCTCAAGCCTGGAAGTGCTGCGACCTGAGCGGCAGCTACATCCTGTAAGACGTAAAACCCCACGAAAAAATAATACGCCCCAAGCTGCTTCCCCTCAGCCACGACGGCACACGTCCACAAGCTGGGCCACACGCTGAGGGACGACCATTTTCTACCTTAGCCGCCAGGGATCCAGAACGCACGGGTGAAAGTGGCCTCCCCGTTGTTGGTCCTAGTAGTGACCGTCCTTTGTGCTTCGGATGGGTTGTTGCCCGGCCAGGCAAAGGCGGCATGACTATCCCCCTTGGAAGCGTCAATGAATTTGACATCGAGGAGGAGGCGAGGCCCTTTACTGGGCGGAATGTCGACCACGTCCAGGCGCCGCATATACTACTTGCCACATAGCGTGTGCTTGGAGACGGCATTATGCCAGACACCCCAATTGCCGGACAGTAAGCCTTGCGGTGACATGCCAAGTGTAACACCTCTGTAGTAGATTGTGGGAGGCAATGTGCTCGCCATCCTCATTATATCTCAAGCATGTGGGCAGCACATGACGTAATCAGCTCTTTGACCACCCTCGCACTGGCGGATGCCAGCCAAGCGACCGGGTAGAAGGCCGAAATGATGATGAACCGCTGTACAAATAGGTCGTTTGGGAGCCAAAGGAATTGAAGGAAGAGCGTGTCATCGAAGCGGCGATCAGCGCGAAGCCACCAAGGACTGCCCTTGAGGAGAAGATGGCTCACCTAGCGGAGGACGGTGGCTGGCGGAGGACCTCTGCACCAAGGCAAGACAGTTCGCTTCCAGAAGAAGGTGTTGGTTGTGAAAGGAGAGCCTGAAGGACTTAAAGAGCGTTGGAAGAATGCACGGATGGTGTTGAGGTAAAATGGCGTCAGCTAGCCCGACGCAGCATATCAAGCCAGCCGCGACCAGAGTAATCATGCCAGCTCCGTAGCCGGAAGAGCAGCCTGACGTCAGGATCACGGGCGCACAAAGTGCAATTGCAACGTGGAGGGCAGGGGCTGCAGCTGATTGCCAGCAGCAGTAACAGTAAGGAAAGCGCAAAACAAGAATGCTATGTAAGGAGCTTAAACGACTGGGTGCTCAAGCAGAGATGAGTTTTGACAAGGTATCAGGGACTGAGTGACACAGCTCGAGGTTTCTGGTGTATTTTTCGGCTACAAGCTACTCTTGACTTGTGGCTGAGTAGGTTGTTGAGCTTTTGTAATAGCCACTTGCGTAGCTGTGGGGTTAAGCGCTTTCTGGCCTTCGGACCTTATCCATGACTTTTCGGGCTGGCTTTTGGGAGCAGTGTCTTGATACCATCCAGCCGTCTGGAAGCGGAACAATTGCGGTCCCGAGTCGGTGCTTTAGGAAATTAGCACGCAGCAGCCTCCGACCATCTGGGCCGTCCGCTGGTGGGCGGCGTAAAGAAGAACGTAAGGGAAGTCGGACAGCTGCTCGGTGGAGCTTCGCCAAGCGGGGCCCACCCGCTGCACGCGCAACCCGCATGAAGGGTTAGAGGTGAGTTTTTCCGAAGGAAGACGTGTGTATTAAGAGATGGGGAAGAGAAGGGGGGCGGGGGGCTGTGAAAAGCCATCCCAGATAATTTGAATACTTTCCCAAGGGCCGAAAGGCGCCAACACCACACAGCTATGCAAGACGAAAAGGCGCGCGGTGCGCATGAAAATGAAAGGCAGGTCATTTCGAGCTTTACAGCGGGGTCTATGGTACCCACGAGTGAGCACATACATTTCCGACAAGCTAAGCTGAGGAGCCAGAGCACCACCCGCAAGCCATTGGCCTGGCCATGCTCGCCCAGCACGCTGGTGTATCGCGAGTGCCCTGGGAGCGCTGCAGATCAATGGAAGCCGCATTCTCCAACAGCAACTATTACTTGCGGGACGCTAGAATGCCCTAAGCTACCCGCCCAACTATGTCGGCAGGCATTGACAAGCTGTGCCAGGCGATGGAGGCGGGAGAGAAGGCGCACGGTGCGTATGAAATCGAAAGGGAGGCCAATTCTAGCGTACAACTGTTCTGCTAACCGAATAATGAGCTAGCTAACGGGGACACTAAAATCCCCGATTGAGCACATGCATATCTGACAAGCTAAGCTGAGGAGCCATTTACCACCACGGAAGCCATTAGCCTGGACGGGAACAATCACTTCGCTCCATTACCCCATAAGTGTCCATGGTGCATGGGAAAAAGTGGTCGGCCAGGGGAAGGTCCTTATTATGGCGCTTACAAGACACAATGGCGAATGGATGCTTAGCAACCCCGAGTGAGAAGCCATGTGTCGAAGGCACTGGCAGCTAGAAAAGAGGCACCCCAAAGAGTTGGTGGCAGTTGGTGGCCACTGCCACCAACGAAGGCAGTGGCTGTGAAAGGCCAGCACAAATGTAATGAACAAGGTACAAAGGGCCGAATGGCGCAAAACCACACAGCTATGCAAGAGAAATGTGACGCTTCCAGTAGAGGGCGATGGCTGTGAGAGGCCAGCCCAGGAATTAGAAGAGAGGTCTGAAGGGGCTTGAAAGCGAGGTAAGAGGGGCGCTCTCGACAATTGACGGATCACTGGGATGGTGCCGCGCACAGGCGAGTAGTTTTGGGACTCCAGCCACGCAGAGAGACGGCGCCGAGACGCGGCAATGCTCTGAGGACGGTGGCGCCAAGATGGACGAGGGCGTCAAGGCAAAGCCGAGCGCGCGCGCTGCAAAGAAGCTCTAGGAGAAAGTTGTTTGTAAGAGGCGGGCGATGGCTGTGGATGAGAAGTAAAAGATGCTCCCCAGGACCCCAGAAGAACAAGGTCCTAACGGGCCCGGACGTGCTGAACACGAAAAGAAGGCGATCGCTGGGAAAGGCCAGCGCACATACACACGGTCAACGTGCAATCAGGTTGTGGAGGCCAGGCCTTGACAGAATGTAGGTGGACTACAATCTGAAAGAGCTGACATCGTTACCCTCATCCAGTAAGGGGCCATACCACATTGAGATGGGAGCGTGACTTTGCCCCTACAGCCCTGCAGACTAATCTTGGCTAAAGTGATTGCTTTTTCTGTCCAGTCGCGAGCACTGCGGGGTGGCCGTGCTCTAGCTGCACGCCTCTGGCTTCGTCAAGGGAATTGCTTTACGACGGCTAGTATTTCTGATTTTGCACGGCTCCTAACTAGAGGTTACCAAGTGATTATTCTACCGGGAGAGCTTAAGGATGGCCCGGGCGCTGCACCTTCGTGCCGGCAGAGCCCTCGCTGCTGCCTCTGGCTCTGGCCAGGGGACCCACTTCCAGGAGCCCAGCATCTCTGATCTGCGGCTGCTTAGCAGGGGTTACTGAGTGTCTCGTAGCTGCTTTGTTTCTGTTTCTTAGCGCTTCCCCTGGCCCCCTTCTCGTACTTTGTTCATTCTTTTTCGGGCTGGTTGTTCCAGCCCCTATTCTCAATGGGCGAGCACTTTCTTCCTTAGGAACCCCTGGCCCCCTTCTCGTACTTTGTTCATTTCTTTTTTGGGCTGGCTTTTCCAGCCCCTATACTCATTGGGCGAGCACTTTCTCTCTTTAGGAATGAAGAATGGCTCGCCCATTGAGGATTGGGGATTTAGGAAAGCGCTTTCTCGGCCCCTTCAGACCAAGTCAATTCTTTTCGGCAGGCTGTTTACAGCCCTTGCCCCCTCCTGGGAGAACCATTTCTAACTCGTCTGCGGGCCGGCAGACTTCTCGCTGCTGCCTCTGGCTCTGGCCAGGGGACCCACTTCCAGGAGCCTCGCGTCTCTGACCTCAGGCTGTTTAGCAGGGGTAACTGGCCTCCCTTTTCATTCTTTTTTGGGCTGGCTTTTCCAGCCCCTATCCGCAGTTGGCGAGCACTTTCTCCTCTTACTGAGTGATCCGTAGCTGCTTTGTTTCTTTGTGTGCTGGTTTTTCTAAGCAGAGATCGTGTATTAGAAAGAAATGTAGGCCGAATGGCCAGGTACAAAGGCAAGCACATCTAGAAATCTACATAACCTACAGCAGATTGACCCGCTCAATAACCACGGGTCAAAACATAAAGGTCCAGGTTTTTCTTAGCGCTCCCCTGGCCCTCTTCTCGTCCTTGGTTGATTCTATTTGGGCTGGCTTTTGCAGCCCCTATGCTCAATGGGCGAAGCACTTTCTTCTTCACTGCTTGTCGGTCCAGCCGTGGCCCCGCTGCAGCGGGAAGCCCGCCCAGCGGACCTGTCAAAGCCGGGCTGCCGAGCCCCTGCCGCGTGGCACGCTGCACCTGCCAGCGCCGTCACGGCCCCCTGGTCCCGACCAACAGCCTGCCCGCCCGATGCGGGCAGACAGGACATCTCCGGGGCTGCTCTCGTCAGGGCCTGCCCGTAAAAGCATAAAAGCAAGGGCCGAGGGTGAGGCTCTCCTTGACGTTCGTCGCCAGCCAGGGGCAACGAGGGCACGCCGCCGGGGCACGCCGGCCCTGCCCGCTCTGGTCGGGCAGCCCTTGAACAGCGGGCAGCTCAACCACCGTCACGTTGGACAGCAACGTGACGCGCTAACGGTGTGCCCTGCCAGCGCGACGCCGAGCAGCTGCTTGCACGTGTCGCAGGACCAGGCCCCGTGAGGCCCGCCGTCATCCGCGGCGGCGGCGGCGGCGGCTTCGGCGGCGGAGGCGGCGGCGGCGCTGGCAGGGCCGTTGAGCTTCTGCCGGAGTGGCCGCAGCCGTCGCTGGCGGCCACAGCCTCGCTTCGACGGCAGTGGCGGCTGCATAGGCCACTGCCGACACTGGCGCCAGTGAGCGAGGGAGTTCTCGTCGTTGCTTGGCAAAGGCGCTGCCGCTGAGGCGGAACGAGGAGCCAGAGGCCAGGACTGTGGCGGAGGACATCCTCGCGCTCGCGCGCGATGGCTCTCGAGGCCGCCGAGATGGTGGCGTCCGGCAGGCCGGCTTGGGGGTCATTCTCGCCAGGACCGTTGCCCGGGAAGCGCTGCCGACGAGCGCGGGTGCTCGTCGTGGCTATCTTTGAGACGAGCGGCCCTCGTCGTGCGCAAGGAATCAAGCCTTGTAGGCATTTATCCACCTCAACTCGTCCATCCGAAGGATGCACCAGCAGCTCAGGCTGGGACATAGTCGGTGCCAGGTGAGAGCACTTTGAGAGATCATCCTCTGATGCCTTTGCCAAGTCCCGATGTGGATGATTGCATCAAATGTGCGCCTTTGGTGGTGTCCTCGTACGCCTAACTCAGACGCCGTAATTGCAATCACGTTGCAGGGGTGCTGCTTTTGCTGCCTTCGGGTATTCGAGGCAGTTTGAGGTCTCAGTGAGGCCTACCAGAGCTGTGCCAGGAGCGGCAGTACTAGAAGGCACACAGGAAGTCGAGAGGGAAGCTCGCACCGAGACAGAGTCCCGCTTGCAGGTGGATACTGCTGTGGAATGGGACCCCCTGACCTGGGTGTAGAGAGCTGGAGCGCTAGAGTTGCTCCGCAAGATACACCTCATGCAAGATACACCTCATTTTAGCGATCAGATTAGGTGCATCAGAAGCATGTGCTTACCTGCTCCATGCAAGTTCCTAGTCCATCATTCCTCCTCTCATACAGCCAGGGTAGTAGAATGTGAGGAAGGCATACACGTTTATGACTGTCTAGGATGGCAGAGTGGGGACAGTTACCTGTGAGCCCCCTGATGTGAGGCTTGATTGTCACTTACTGAGAGAAGGGTTTGAGTCCCTGCCACTTTGCAGCGGCTGGAGATTCTTGTTCTACTGCGTCGACTCTACAGAGACGTCGTTCGGTCGGAGCGGGTCTTGAACATGCCTGTGCCAAGAGTGGTGCCCCCAGAAGCAGGCCAGCCAGAGGGAAGACCTAGCAAGAGGAATCGTCTGCGTGACTGGCTGAAAGACAATCTTAATCGCAACATGCAAGTCGAGGTAAGCTAATGTATAGATGCACCAAAGCCTAGTCAGGACAAATGGTGAATGCTTCTCAATGCTGTATACAGCAGGTATGAAGATGGGGCTGTGAAACAGGTAGCTCCTCCTTGGCAATTCACCTTTGAGGAGTACACATTTCCTTGCTGAGAGGGTATCTGCAGAATCTTCAAGCTTTCACATGAAACACCCTCCAGTGAATGCGAGAAGGTGATAAGGATGTACTCTGAAAATGCCTAATTCTGGTTTGCAGAATCAAGTCTGTTGGAATGCCTATCTTGAGAACGTAATTGCGATTTGTGGTTGTTTGCTTCACTGCACTTTGTGCAGGACTTCGCAGTGGAGACGCCGCTTCAGGTGCTGGAGTATGCTGAAGATGTCAGAGAACTCGCTGTGGGACTACACAGAGATGTTCAAGGCTTGGGAGGCCTCATTCCGGTCGTCTTTTCTGTAAGTCATCTGCAGGGGCTGCTGTGACAAACATTTATCAAGTCATTGGTCTGTGCAGTGTGCTTCCCCATAGCAGGATGATCTGCTAGTGTGTTACCAAAATAATCTGCCCAAGTTTCAAGACTGAGTCAGATTTGGGTGAAACTTTGTCTAATTGCTGCTATTGCTGGTTTCACTGTTTGGCAGAGTGACAAAGCAGCAGAAAAGGTAGTCCTGGACACTGTTCAGAATATCAGGCAGCAATTAGACCAGTACGCAGACAAGATAGAGTCTTCGTTGAGTAAGAAGGACAGGGAGGCTGCTCGGCAGGAGCAAGCAGAGCTCGAAAATCAGGTATGATGAATGAAGGGGCACCTGTTAAAGGACTGCTTATTTCTGCTTTTCTTGTAGCGAGTTAAGGGCACCTGTTAGGATACTCTTTAGATACTGTAAAGATACAAATAGCTGTTTTCGCTCCCTCATTAGTATGTTTGTGAACAAGGGATGTAGCGTTGATGCTTGACCCTTTAGACGTGGACCGGTGTTATACTGTCTTGCTGCGCAGTCAAAGTATGGGAAGAGGAGAGACGGTTTACCGAGGACAAGCGCAGTATTGGATCGCATGCGCAAGCGACTTCCGCGTGTGGATCTTAGTTTCTCACGTGTCAGGCTTGATGTGCTGCAGCAGGTGCAGTCCTCAGGCTTCTTAGATGGGGAAATACGTCAGTGCAGATCTAACATGTCAGAGCTAATAAGGCTACAGACTGTGCAATGTGTTGAGGATGTGAAGATGCAGCTCTCAGCTGTCTGCAGTTGCTAGCTGAGGACTCACACACCTGCATAACATCTTGGAGTATTTATACCATCCAACCAACATATACTCACACAAGCTGTGATGTTGCTCCTTTCAGGAAGGGAAGACTGTACTAGATGCAATTGGGGATGTGTGGCGCCGCCTAAATGGAAAGGCTACCCCAATCAAAGTGGAACCCATAACAGCAGGCTTGCCTAAGCCACACTCCGTGCTAGAGAAAGAGGAAGAGAAGAAGACCAAGCTAATACTTCAGGTCTTTCCTTCAGCCCCTTATAGCATGGCTTCTTCCTTTTGGTGCATTGGTGGTCTGCAAGTAGTGTTTGATGCAAACATCTGTGGACCACGTGGCCAGATGAAGTAGCACATGACACTTTCACTTTCAATGTGACCTTACAAATTCCTAGATATTGTAGGTTGAGGCACTGGATCGCAAACTTCGCGAGGTTAGTAGAGCTCGTGAAGCCCGTATAAGGCAGAAAGATGTGCTAGCCCGGACCAGACTGGCAGGAGAAATCCGAGCCTTAGATGACGAGGTGAGCTCTTGCACTACAATGGCAGATGAGTGCGTATGGTAGCCCTTATGTCGTTATGCATATGCTAGGTGGTTGCGACATTGGTCATTAAGAATATTGTGCCAGCAATTTCGAGGATTCAGGTTAATTGATACTTACCTACTGTCGAGCCAATACAGTTTGCTGCTTGAGCTTGTTGTAGCTCAGCTGCATATGCTACTTGCATGGGATCCAGGATCGTTTGGAAGAGTTGATTGACAAGTGCTCAAATTGCCAGGTTGACGAGCTACGGAAGAAGTTGGCAGTGCGAGTGCTGCAGCTTGAGATGGAACTTATATACATGTATCTGGAGCAGGAGGTCTTGGTAATCAATGGTAGTCCAGCTTAATCTACCCTCCCATTGCTATTTTCATGCATTCGAAGTACAACTTGAGTATTGTCAGAGTACTGACTGTGGCGTTTCTGCTAGAGCATAGTACATCCTGCATCAGAGCATAGTACCTGAGCCATTCTGTCCTGCTCTGGCAGAGGATTTAAGGACCGATGAAGAGGAGTCACTTCTCGTAGCAGAATTTGGCCTACTGGATGTTGACCTGGCCAAGCTCCGGACCACGCTGGACAGGAGTGAAGCTATCCTGATTGACGATGAAGAGCTAGAAGTGCTCGCAGTCGACATTCCTGGTTGGACCACCGTTGGAGATTTGTCATGCTGTTTGGTCGCTTTTGGCAGAAGTAGCACCATCTGCATCCAACAAGCTGTTCATTTTTATCAGTCCTGCTGCTCTATGGACATCACTTTCTTCGCTGCAGATTTGAAGAAAGGCCAAACCCACATTGGCAAGCCGCCAGTTTATTTTTGCTGCTGCCTAATAGCACCTTGGTACTGCAGACTTGAAGAATCGCCTGGGCATTGTAGAGGAAGCTTCTATACCTCTGAAGCAAAGGCTGCAGATCTCGGCAGGAGAAAGTGCGAAGAAGGTAAAGTCAGGTGCGAGCTTCTTCTGGTGCGGGTTACGTCTGCTGGGCGGAGACATTGCCTATTCCTGGCGCTTATTTTGGTGTGCTGTCACTGGCACTACCTTGAAACCGAGAGAGGTATGGTGCAAGCTGATATTACCTGCTCTCTCTATTCACATCCATAGGAGAAAGCATCTATCAGAGAAAGCATCAGCCGCACCTTATCTATTATGTTCAAATTAGTTGGCCCAAATATTCTGGGGTGTTCCCTAGCTCCCTTTGCAGGGCTTAGCTGCAGACCGAGCATGAGCTTCATGTGAGTCATACTTACATGACATGATGAGGACTTGCGCGTTGGAAATGGCTCGCAGGCACAAACTTTGAGACGCACTGCAAAGGATGTGTTGACCTTGATACCATTTACTGTAATCTTGGTTGCTCCCTTGACACCGGTGGGGCACGTGATGATCTTCTCTTTCCTTCAACGCTACTTTCCAGGCTTCTTCCCCTCCTCGTTCTCCGTCAAGTAAGTCATCTGCTCAGTAGGATTGCACTGTGGAGAGCACTTTGGCATTCACATTTCTTGAAGCTTTTCTGCAGGGCCACAGGGTCAGCAAAAGAAAGAGAGTGCCTTACAGGGCTTTCAGAGCTGTCACATTAATAAATTTGAGAGTTGGCCTGGTCCTTGTTCTGCAGGAGGCAAGACTTGATGAAGCGATATGAGGTCATACGGCGCCAGATGCAGGTAGCTGAAACTGAGCGAGAGAAAGAGGAAGCAGCCGCAGCAGCGGCTGCTGCTGCAGCAGAGACTTTCGAGGCCTCAGAGGAGGAGATTGCAGAGCCCTCTGAGGATGGTAGTAAAAGGCGCACGGCTCCAAAGACAGCCCTGAATGCTCCTGCCAGGTCGCCCACCGGGAGGCCTCGGCGATTGGTATTCCTAGCTGAGAAGCTCCCAGAGCTAGCAAGACAACTTGCGGGTCTCAAAGAGGACGGACTGCTTGCAAAAAGGAGCAAGAAGGCAAACTCGCAGCAAGACCTCATTGAGAGGACGGAGGCCATGATTGGCAGCCGTGGAAATGGGAGGTTGGGCACTTTGGAGACCACCAGTGGACAAGAGGCAAATCTGTAGATATACCACGTAACATCTGCTGCTTTGCTGTGAGACTTGTATAGATTACGAAGTGAGGACCGTCCTTGCCGACCTTTAGGAGCTTCACAGGTTCTCATAGGAGGATGAAATTGCCCATCTCCAACCAATTTTCCTTCGTTAAGTCAATCAGATGATATATGGGCTTGGACATGCAGAAGGCAAGTTGCAAAGCCATTTCATTCTGTTAGCATCACAGCACGCAGTGTCCTTGTAGTGAGGCATTGAAGAAGCTGACGTGTTTTGCCAATTGAGACAACAACACCGTAGCCCCTGTCAGGGTTTCTTAAGATATATGATACAAGATCATGTCTGGTGCGTCCCTTTTGTCAGAAGCAAGGTCTATCATATGAATTTTCTGGCATTTAACTTACTCTCCCACCCCCTACTGCTGTATATTCAGCTGTCTGTTCCATACCTTTCGCATGAGAGTCTCCCATACCCTTCGCATTAGAGCTCTCGTGCTGGACGAAATTCTTCTCTCATGTCATCGGTACCAGCATTTATACAAGGATATATCAATCCCAGTGAACAACATTGAAGTATGGGCAGAAACAGGACAGCAGCACAATCCCCCCCGCTTGTCAATTAGCACCTCAAATCTTTGAATTACTTAGGCGTTGTTGCTCACACATGCTGCTCTCCTTTCCTTCCTCGTTCTGCATATACCACGTTAAGTGGACGCGTGTCTGCACTGGCGCCCTCGCCAAGGAGTACAATGAGCACCATGGCTAGCGTGGAGACTGGCATACTGCGAATGAAGCTTGACAAGTGCAGCCTTGGATAAGGTGGGGGCTGTCCTCTTGGGACAATGAATCGTGTACACTTGGTTACGTGGACATCCACAAGATATAATCTGTGTATCTTGTAGAGGTGCACAACACATAGAGTATCACAACAGCTCCCCTCTCCCTCCCCCGCCCCTCTTGCCCTTGCAACCCTGCATGTAAGTCACAGAGTTGCAGCAACTCAGGGCAAGTGGGCGTCGCTTTGTGTGCTAAAAGGTTGCACAAGTAAGGATGTCACAGACCTTGTGATTGAAGTGGCTCTCCTGCTTGCCCAAGTTACCAGGTCTTGTTGCCAGTATGCTCAGGTCGGCTCCACTGTATAAGTGCTCGGTCTCAGAAATGGTCTAGATTGCTATGTGTCGTCTTCGTACTGCCAAGGAGTCTGCTTTTTGGTGCAACATGAAGCTTACCCAGAATATCCTGGCCTTGAGGCTTGGTTGAAAGCAACCCTTTGGCTTACCTAGATAGTTTCACCTGCTGCGAGTAGACGGGCTCTACCGGAGCTTCAAGATGACCCCACTGGGCGAGCAGCTTCTTTACAACCAAATGGGCTTTTGAAGCGGTCCAAGCCAAGTACGCCAAACAAGAGAAACACGACTGGAACCGCTCGCTGGCGGCGTGCGACTGTGCGGACCACGAGTTGACGGGGAAGTGTTGTTCGGGCGGCGCCAAGTACTGCCAACGTCGCTAGGGCTTCCGGCCCGCGGCCGCACCAGGAATTGGACGCCCACCTATGGAGCACGCCCCGCGGCTGAGCCTTTTCATCATAGGGTAGAGATAAGGGGCAAGGAAGGGGCGAGCCCTTCTTCGGCCCTCTTTCTGTACTTGGTTCACTCACCACCGATGTGGTCGACCGCTCCAACCTGGGGCTCTCTGCCTCGCG
>WELB01000268.1:141376-155648 GCA_009602725.1 Spirogloea muscicola | reverse complement strand
GGCGCCGCCGCCGCCCGTCACGCCGGCCGAGGCTCGCTCGCGCGGCGGAGGCAATGCCGCAGCGCCTCAGGGGGTCAGCCTCGAAGACCCCGCCGCTGCCGCCGCCGCCGGCCGAGCCTTGGCGCGCGTTCCTTGCTGCGAGTCCCTTGCCGCCGTCGCCGCTGCCGCTGCATGGCGCTCCTGGCTCTGACGCCTCGCTTGTTCCGCGACGCGGGGCGACGACCGTGCCGGCATCGTCCTGGTGCTGCAGGCAGCGGCCGCCCGCCAGCTCCGCGTCCAGCTGCTGCAGGAGGCGGACGCGCGCCGCCGCGAGCTGCTGGCGGAGATCCAGGTCCTCGCCAACGACGCTGCCGTCAAAGCCAAGGTGGCTCTCCCCCCCACCAGCGCCACCTGCTGCGTGCCGGTCGCCAGCGCTCCCGTCGGCGCGCTCACCACTCTGCGGCGGTTGGCAATGGCAGCAACACGCCGCTCTGAAGGCAGCTCGGAAGGCAGCAGCCAAGGACGGCCGTCGCGGCACGGACCGGCACACCAAGGAGGCGCTGGCCGCCTCGCGGCAGGCCAACGACGCGCTGCGCCGGAAGCAGCTGGAGCTACACCGGCTCAACATGCAGACGCTGCAGGTGCCGGCCCCCTCCTTCCATCTCCGCTACTGCACGGCTTGCGGTCGGCTCTTTGCTGACTCGAGCACCCATGGGGGCCGCCGCAGCGCGCGTTTGTCGAGGTGCCGAAGGTGCTGGAGGCCGAGGAGCAGGCTGCGCGGGCATCCTCGAGGCAGCAGCGGCATGGCAGCGTGGAGGGGCCGGCGGCCACTGCCGCGGCGGCCGCGCGGGCGAGCCTCGAGGCGGGGCTGCGGGCAGGCAACGAGGCCGCGCTGATCCTCGAGGCCCTCCCTCGGGCGGCCGACAAGGTCCTGTCCACGTGCGCCGCCCTCTCGATTTTGTGGCGTGCCGCCGGCCTCCGCTGCCGTTGCGGCGGGGACGGCTGACAGCGAGCCCCATGCTGCCATTCTCGAGCAGCTGGCAAGGCGGCAGCCCCTGGCGCCGTCGGCGGAGCTGGCCGCTGAGGCACGGGAGCGCGCGGCGGACGCGTGCGAGGACGTCGCCCGCTGGCATGCCGGCCTCGCATCGCAGCTCGAGGTGCCTTCTCGGGGCCGTCTTGGCTGCCTCTGGCAGCCCGCTGGCCTGCCGGTTGTCACGCTACTCGCGACAGGAAGGGTCTTGGACGTTCTGTGGGGCTGCGAGTGCAGGAGGCCGTCAGCGGGCCCGTCGATGGCAATGCTGAAGAGAGGCGCCTCGAGGCGTGGGCAGAGACGCGCGTGCGGCAGCTGGAGGCGGAGCTGGCGGCGACTGCCGCGCCGGCCAAGGAGGTGCTCGCTCGTGGAGAATGTCGCCGGCCTGTCATGGCCGCAGTGACAGACTGAGTACCGATGATGCTCTGCGGTCGTCGGTGTGGGGCCCTGACCGCCGACGAGCGTGCAGGTAGTGGTCGTGGAGGCACGCGATCGTGTGCTGGGTGAGGCATGGTTCAACGAAGGGGCACGGCGGTGGGAGATGTCGTGGGCGGGCCTGGCGCACGGCGCGGCGTACGGGGTCGTCGGCGAGGCTCGCCTGCGGCATGACTGGCGCGCCGCAGTGGTACGCCTCAAGGGCAGCGACAGCCGGCTCTTCTTTGTGGACCTGAGGGGCGCCGATGGCCTGCTGGAGGGCGGTGTGGCGGGCCTCGCCGAGCAACTGCGCGTTGGCGGCGCGGCGGTGCGGACGGAGGTCATGTGGGTGCCATTTGACGAGTGGGACCCTTGGGCATTGGCCACGTTGCCGGCGCGCGCCGCTGCCGCTGGCGCCGCCGCAGCCTGGCGCTCGCCAGCGGTCCAGAGCGTCGCGCCATGGTACCTGCGCACCGCAGCCGAGGCTGCGGAAGAGTGGTACCTGCGGCTCATCCATGAGCGGCTTCCGGCTGGCGCCCGCTATGCGCTGCAACTCGAGTTCCCTGACGACGCTGACGTGCCGCTTAATGACTCCGACCCCATCTTCCGCAACTCCCAGTGGCTCCAGGCATGGCCCGTGCTACCTCCACCGCCTCTGCTGTCATTCATCATTTGCCGTCTACTATATGCTGCTTGCCCCTGCCTTTCATCTGCAGTCTGCCATTTGCCATCGCTGTTCAGCCGCTGGCTTGGTGGCTCGAGCAACGCCTGCAGGCGGCGCAGGCGCGTGTGGCCGAGCGCTACGGTCCAGGCAGCACGTCACCAGCGTGGTGGATCAGTCTGCCTGCGCGCACCGCCGTGGTCGTGTACCCGCTGGGCCTGCTGGGCTTGCCCGCTTTGGCGCGTGCACTGCTGGCCCAACTGGGACCACGGCAGCGCGACGAGACGGAGGTGGAGTACAAGCGGCGGCTGCAGAGCACGCTGGACCGCGAGCAGGAGCCCGTCGCCAAGGAGGAGCAGGAGGATCCGATCCGCACCGCCTTCGACAAGCTCAAGGCCCGCTCCACCGCCACCGCCGCCAGCCGCTGCCGCAGGCCCTTGCTGTCGCGCCTCGGTTGCTGCCGGTCATCAGCTCGGTTGCTGACAGGAGCTTGCATGTCTCTCGCCGGTGCTTCTGTACAGAGGGTCAAGAGGCCCGAGGTGCGGCTGGCGGACTTTGCCGGCATCGACTCCATCAAGGAGGAGATCCTGGAGGTCATCACGTTCCTGCGCGATCCGCGGCGCTACAAGGAGGTCGGCGCGCGCCCGCCACGAGTGCGCTACAGTCTTAACATCGCACCCTCCCCAAACCCCCTCCCACATTGCTCTCCTGCGTCACAGACATTGTCTTGTGCTGCTCCATCTTTTTCTCTTCCATGGCCCCCTGCATGACCATCCCTGACGCTTGGCGCAGGGCGTCCTGATCGTCGGCGAGGCGGGGACCGGGAAGAGCGCGCTCGCCCGCGCGATTGCTGCCGAGGCGCGCGTGCCCATGGTCGAGTTCGACGGGTCGGAGCTCGAGGGCGGCCTCTGGGTCGGGCAGGGCGCAGCCAATGTCCGCGACCTCTTCAAGACGGCACGAGAGAATGTGATGCCCTCAGCTGAACCCCCATCACCCCCCCCTCACCCCCTTCTCCCTCCCTTCCCTCCCTCCTTTGGCCCTCCAGGTTCCCCATCCTTTGCTGCTCCCTCAACTTGCCCTTCCTCTCTCTCTCTCCTCCTTGCCTGCCACCTTACCTTCTCATGCACACTCCCTCCCTCCTCCCCTCTCTTCCATTACTTCCTTCTCATTGCTCTGTGCCTCCCCATCCTGTTCTTTCCTCCAATCTTCCTGCCCGCTTCACAGCTCCATGCACATTGTGCCTCACTGGTACAAGTGTGCAGTCTCATGCACACAGCGTACTTTGTGGACGATGTTGGCTGATGTGCCCAGGTGCGCTGACGCTGTCATCAGCCGCTCGTTTCATGACTTGGGCGCAGGCGCCTCTGATTGTCTTCATGGACAACTTTGACCACTTTGCGGGCGTGCGCGGCCAGACCGCGGACACGCGGAAGCAGGACCACGAGTCTCTCATCAATCAGCTACTCGTTGAACTCGATGGGTGCGCACGACAACCAATGAAGCAAAGCTTGACTCCATCCCTGGATTCTGGTCTCGAGAACCTGTATCTTGTATTAACATTCCAATCTTGCTACATCCTGTATGAGATCTGTAAATTCTAGAGTGCCAATCTTGTGTGTCACTGACGTGGCGTAGGCTGTTGCTGAGGTTGCTTCCCTTGTTGCAGCTTCGAGACGCAGGAGGGTGTGGTGCTGCTGGCGACGTCGTCGCGGCCGTGGGCCATTGATCCCGCACTACGGCGCCCCGGTCGCATGGACCGCACCATCCAGCTGCCAATGCCCAACGCAGTCGAGCGACTTCTGCAGCTGAACGCCTGGGCACACCGTACCATGGAGCCCGCGCTTGTGCCCGCTGTCGACTGGCGCATGGTCAGCCCGGCACCCACTCAGCTTGCAAGCACTGAGATGCAAAGCCGCCGCGTGGTGCGGAATCTCCACAAGCTGCTGACTGACCTGAGTAAGACCTGGCACCTGCGACATGCAGGTTGCCGAGAAGACGGGCGGAATGACACCCGGCCAGCTCAAAAATATTCCGCAGGCGATCGAGGCAGCTGCGCTTGCAAACCGCATCTCTGACGATGACGAGCTCGCCAACGTTGTCAACTGGCTCCATGTGAGACCCTGTTCTCTCTGCCAGCCACCAACAGCTAGATGCCAGTTGTCATTTGAATGATGCCTCACCTCTCCAGAAGATATGTCTACGGCATGGGTTGGCTGTAAGGTTTGTCGTGCAGTAGCAAGGCTTGTCTAGCTGCTGGTAGGCCCGAAAGAGCTGCATGGGCACAGTTGGTGCGATTCGGATGGCTGCCTCAAAGTCCTGCTGCCAGGTGTACGAGCGGGTCATCCCGGGGTGGCTGCGGGCGTCGGCGCTTGGACAGCGCCTGGCGCGGCGGGTTGTCACACACCTTGGCTTGAACATCACGCCAGACGACGTCGCTGGGATCCTGGACAGCCTTGACTTTCATGCAAGAATTAAGCCCGGGATTGAGCTGCGCAACCCGCCCATTGAAGTGAGCCACTTCATCTCTACTGGCACTGGCACTTGTCAAAGACCTTTATGGATCTGTATTTGACGAGCATTCTTTAGACAGTTTCTGATATGTTGGTGCTGTACCTACATACGCGGTTGCAGTGGACGCGGGAGATGAAGCTGCCGCACGCCGTGTGGGCGGCAGGGCGGGCAGTGCTCGCAGCGCTGCTGCCAGCATTCCACAACGTGACCTGCGTGTGGCTCGACCCCACGTCGTGGGACGGCATCGGATTCTGCCAGCTGGAGCCTGCGCCGGCGCAGCGTGGGGAGGAGACCACGCGCTCGTTTGCCGAGAAGCAGCTCGTTCTGCACTTTGGGCCACACGTCGCGGCTCGGCTCATCCTGCCATTTGGCGAGAACAACAACCTTGCCCACGACCAGCTCAAAGATGCCGAGTTGGCAAGAACCCCAAACCCTGCTTCAATCAAGCTCGCATTCGGCAGCACTGCTGGGTTTGCTTCTTTGGATTCGCCTCTTCTGAGCTGCACCTGCGCCTGCCAGGTTCAAGGAATGATTGGCATGTAGGTGGGTGTCCATCACAGCCATCTTCCTTTGTCGTTCTCTCAGTTGGCGGCACGGATGGTCATGGAATGTGGCTGGGGACCAGAGGGCAGCACCACAGTCTACCAAACAGAGTCCTCTGTGCGTTCATTGGCAACCTTCCCGACCAGCCGCGCTTGGCCTCTCTTTCCAGCCTGCTGCTCGACTTCTTCGCTGGAATGAGCACGATATGCATGATACATGGTTGTTATACTGAAAGCATTATGCTTTTGGCATGATGAAGCAAGTCATTTGCACTGTTATGTCAAAAGCAACATGCCTGTGACACTGTGGCTGGCATGATCGAAAGCAGTCATCGCCCTTGGACGTTGGCGATCAGCACGAGCTCTTCCTGGAGGCTCAAATCGAGCAGGTGGCACTCCTGCTGCAGCCCCAGTCTGCCACACTAAGAAAGCAATGACCCTGTGTAAAGTGGAAAGTGGATAGTGCCGATCTCTTGCATTGGTGGTCACTTTTGTGAGTCATCACTTCAATGCCTGACTCTTCAAAGCAGGTTAGAGTGTTGAGTGCTCTGGCTGCATGCTTGTGCAGCTCTACGATGCGGCTTGCAACCGGGCACTAGCGCTGCTGGAGCGCAACCGCGGCGTCCTGGATGCGGCTGTGGAGGCCCTTTGTGAACATGACTACCTTACCCGACAGGTCTGTTGTCCTATTTACTAGCTGTGCTCAGTCTGGAGCCAAAAAGCTGAAGTCATAGGACCTGTTGTCTTGCCAGCCAACTGGGTTGTGACATGCTGGTGCTGGCCAACTTTCACGGCTAGGACATGGAGGAGTTGTTGCGGAAGCATGGCGCGGTGCCAGACGAGGAGCCCTTTGAGCTGCTACCTGCAGCAACAACCCCGGTGGGCAAAGTGACACTCCTCCAACTGATGACTCCGTGATGTGCCGGCTTAACAAAGTGTACAGGGGCCTGCAATGTGGCCTTTGTTTGAGCTCTTTCAGGCCTACAGGTTGAGCCTCGTTTACCTTGTGCTGTCTGCAGGCCTTCATCAGGACCCTGAATGCCGCCTCTGATAGAGACAGAGACAGCCGGCCAGCTATTGCTGCAGGCGTATCAGCTTAGGTCCTCCTCAACGACTTGCGATCAGGGCAATCACTTAGATCTGCCATTACATACATGCAGGACATATCATCAGTGGCAGCGACCTTCTTGTAGAGGCGATTGCAGGCCTATCTAATGCCCCTTTTAGAATCGAGACACACATGAGTTGTGCTCAGGCTATTCTAGCTACTTCTTGATTCAAGGCAACAAGCAGCGAAATATATCCATCTTTTGACTCAGACAAGCTGCCATCAGTGCACGCCTGAGACAACTGATTGAGAGATTCTGAGAGCCAATTGACATACGCATACACTGCAACGCTGTGTATCTAATGACCATAACAGTAGTCGTGTCACAAAGTGCGAGTTTGCATGTTGCTTTGCATCATAGCTGCTTTTCTCGCGTCTTCATGTTCTGCACGTGCATATGGTCTCCAACAGGGATTGATCTTGAGGAGAGTATCTCCGTCCCTCACACGTGATAGGTCTACGACTTGACTACTCACGTGAGATCAAATGTACCTACCTTTCTGGGCACTTCTTGCCGGTACATCAAGCTACTGCTTCAGACCATTAAAAGGAGTTGCAGGAAGGAATGCCCCTCTGTACATTCTGTACTAGGTACTCCTTCCGTGGATTTGACGTGGTCGAGAGGAACAGCTTGTCTCAGTGTGTGTTGACAAGCACAAGCGACACTCTTGCAAATGGCCAAAGCGCACAGCCCATCTGTGCTTCACTGAAACCATTGCTTTCCCAACCGCTGGTGGTATCGATGTGTATGCATCCACTGCAGGAGTTTGTTATGCTTCTAGTCTTGGATGCTGCAAAATCTTGTCTACGATGGTGAATGATGGCTCGATGTGATCTAAGCATCACTTACAAAATGTCTGGGCAGCAAAAGCTGCACTTGACTCGTCAGGGCACATCTACAGATTCACAACTTCCTACAGGTGGTGGCTAACTCTGGATTGAAAACAGCAGCATGGGGTACAGGCAGGCCTGTCCTGATCACCCAAACAGGGCCAGGGGCAATGTGATGCTTGAGCGATCTGCGGATGACTGGTAATCAGGCTCTCAGACTAGTATCCAGTCGAGCTGGTGGGTCACAACTTCTTCCGCTGGAGCCCAGCCAGCACAGGGCTGCAGAATGTCCTCTACAAATGTCCTCCCACTCAAGAGGGCATCAGGTTCTATACATTCGTGTACAGTGGGAGGTGTTGAATGTTATGCATGACACAGTCAGCATCCTCCCATATGGGGAGGTTGTGGAATGTATCCAAAATTTCGCTCCTAGCATTCTTGCTTGTAAGGTTGCCATGACATGGAGTGCGGACGTTTCAAGCTTAGCACTGGTCCTGGACGATGTTGCGGTCCCGCAAGAATTTGCCAAGCTTCCTGTGGTCTGTGATGCCCTTCACTTGATTGATAAGCTGATCCCTGCCATGAGGAGGTACAAGTTGTGCATTAGACGTAATCTCATGATCGCCCAGTTATAGCAACCAGGTCATAAGCCAATGACTTACAAGTCTATCGATACTTCCTCTACCTGCAGCCTTGCACCCTTGAGGTGCCACCCTGCAAACAAGGACCAGCAGCAAACGTCCAGGCAGGGAAGGCAGAAAATGCTGTAAGGAGTGCAGACCTGGAGCTCGCCCAGATGAGATCGTAGGTGATGAAGGTGGTGGTAGCAGCGAGGCCGACCATCTCAAAGTAGCCATCAACTGCAATAGACGTCATTGGCCCAGTTCAACAATCACAAACACACAATCAATACGAAGCTCCAATGCTTCGCTTGTGAGCGTCATGTCATGACCAGCGAGAAAGTTGGAAAACTTGGCCAGAGCAGATTGAAGCCAGACACTCCAAGACACTTTCTGGAGGCCAATTGAAAGGGCCAGAGGGACGGCGTACCTCCTCCGACCACGCCTGCTGCACCGGCCCCAATGGCAACCGCAGGCATGACAGCCTGAAGAGCCTTCGTCAGATGGTCTCTGCGCTTCTCGCCGCCCTGACTGACCGCACCTCCCTTGTCTTCCTGAAGAAGACCAAGAGGCAAGGAGGCCCACATCAGACACGAGCACCGCAGCCCTACCAACGTGCTGGAAGGTGCCTTTTGACATTTGGCTTCTGTGCAATGCAGTGGAAACCCTGACCTCGTGCTACGCCTGCCGTCCCAACGAGAGCTTGTCTATTGCTTAAACCACATGTGCCAAGGCTGCCAAGAGCGAGCATGGCATGGCACAAGGATGCTGCAGCTCACCATTGATGCACCAGCCAGAGCATTGCCCTGCACGGGGTCCTGGGCGGTGCGCAATGCCGCCATTGCCTGCTCCGAGCCCCTCCTTGCTGCCGAGACCACCTGTTTCTCATCAGCGGACTGCGCAAGCTCGCTCGGCCCTTGGCCAGGAAGCGCGCTGCTCGTGTCGGCTTCTACAAGGGCCTGCTTGTCCTTGCGGCTGGCCTGCACCACGCCCCAAGTCCCCAGATTGGAGGCAGACGTGGCTGCCTTCGTCGCTGCCCCCCTCGCCCACGCTGGAAAGAAGCCATTCCTCCCATTCTCCTGTTTTTTTGTCTGCGCTTGGGGCTCCTTGGTAGCGTCCTGAGAGGAGCCGCTCTCGAGCTTCTTGGCCTCCTCCACGAAGGGCTTCACGTCAGTCGAAGGAAAGTATGGCTGCACCTGCTTCTGCTTCTTCTCCGCCTCCGCCGGCTTCTTGCCAGCCTCCACCTGCTGGGAGCGCGGCGCGTCTGCATTGACTGCGCTGCTCAGGGCCGGCGACGGCGATGGTGCCGTGGCTGCCAGTAGGGAGGGCGGCGGCGGCGTCCCGTACCCAGGGCTGCCATTGGTCATCTGGACCTTCCGCCCCTTGGATTGGTCGAGCGGCTGGCCATAGATATCGGCTGTGACTCCTGGAGACCCTTCTTCCTTGCCCTCCCGCTGCATCGTTGGGGGCGATGACGGCGACGAAGCTTTGGCTGCCTCTGTCTTGGCTGGTGGCTTCTGCCCGAAGTTCAGAGACCAGCCTGGCGGACGGCTTGGCTTTGGAGGAGGAGGCGCCCGAGCGGCGGCCTTAGCTGCCTCCGGCTTGGCGGGAGCCCGCTCCTGCGTCGGCGGCGGTGACGGCGGCGAAGCTTTGGCTGCCTCTGTCTTGGCTGGTGTCTTCTGCCCGAAGTTCAGAGACCAGCCTGGCGCACGGCTGGGCTTCGGAGGAGGAGGCGCCTGAGGGGCTGCCCGGGAGGACATCGGCGCCGATGCAGGCGACGTCGATGTCGAAGGACTGAGTGCAGCCACCACCGGCGATGGTGCTGGCAGGGCTGCCACGGCCGTGTCCCGAGAACGTGCTGGCGGTCAGGGCGCACGAAACACAAAGGAAAGGTGTCAGTATGACCTTTGCAATTTTGTAGATCTCCGTTTTGTAGTGCCCCTTTGCTCGATTGGTGACCATGTCAGGTGCTCCTGGCCTCTCAGCTTGAAACTGAACTGAAGCAGGCCACCATAACTTCCCTCATGTCTATATGACAATGTGGCTTGCATATGAGCATCACCTGCTTGGGAAGAGCTGTCCATTGTGGCCGTGGGCGCGGAGCTCTGGGATGAGCGCTCTTTTGGCTCGCCCCAAACGGACTTGAGCGTCGCAATGACAGCAGCAGACAGCACGGCCACTGCCGCAGTGTATACGGCAAACTCGCGAGGGCTGCCTAGAACCTCTGGGAGGGAAAATTGAGAGCCTCTGACATCGACGCTCTGTGTGTAGCGCGCGTTATCAGCTGCATAGCTTCTGCTGTCAGCTTCGGACCTTGCACGGTAGTCATAGTCGTCATCCTCGACATAGAGCTTACGGGCTGCCAGCACGACCGGCCTGCTCTGCTGCTCGAGCCTATGCCGTGAGCTTGGGATGTCTGGTACCTACGAGGTCGAGAGATACAGCAACAAAAGGCAGGATCATTGTCTGCCTTTGGCAGCACCAAGAGGTTCTGGGATTGGTCTGCATTAACTCGCCATTGCTGGATGCAAGGCCAGCTATCCATAAGCACGTAATTCAGGAGGGACCAATGCTACTCTCTAGCAGCTGCAGTTGCTGTGTGTGAGTCAGCGGATGCAATCTCTACCTGCAGAGTGTCACCAGCGTAGATCTTATTGACATCCCGAATCTTGTCGAGGTTTGCACCAGCAAATTGGCTGACTGAGCAGTCGAATTCCTTGGAGAGGCGGAGCAATATGTCGCCTTCTCTGACGGTGATCTTGATCTCACTTGGCTTGACCGGCTTGAATCGCTGCAGCGCACAGCGCATCGATGACGGCGGCGCAGCCGCTCGCAGTCAGCAATGCTGGCTGCGGCTCTTACATCGGCATCAAGCCAGAGCCATTCCGCCTGCCTCTCAGGACGACGAGAGCGGATGGCAACGGCGAAAACTGGGGCGGATAACTCACGCGGGAGCGGGCCTGGACGCAGAAGAGCTTGGGCCGGCGGCCGCGGACGGCCGGCCTTGGGACGGCGCCCCGCGGAGGAGCTCCCAGCAGCGACGACCCGAGGCCGTGGGGCGCCGCGGCGGGCGGCCGAGCCGCAGCCGGCCCGCAATGGCGACGGACGCGGCGGCCGCCATGGCGGCGGAGAGGCCGGCGGCGCCGGCGAGCAAGCCCTGAGCTTGCCCGCGAGACGGCGCCAACGGCTACGAGCTGCTCGGGCCCGGCGGTGCTCCTCACGGAACTGGCTATGGCGGGCGGGGAGAGGAAGTTGGGGGGCGCAAAATCCACCGTGGCGCTAAAATGCTGACGTGACAGATTCTGGACGACGTGGCAACCTGGCCTCCGGCCTGGCACCCGCCGCGAAGCCGGTTCTGGCGAATGAGAACTGTCGAGTGCTTCCACGTCTGCGCACGTGCCTCAAGCCGGCCCCCCGCCCCGAGAGGGTCAGCGGATAATGCCGGCCTCGGGGCCGAGAATCGTCCGGCGGGTCGCGGCCGTCGGGTGGCCGACGCTTGAGACTGGAGGCCGAGTAGTTGTGCCGGCCTGTCTCCGGCCCCACATTAATTGGCGTTGTCCATTCCTCTTGGTTTGGCCTACCACACACAGCCAGGCCTTGATTTGGATTTGCTGTTCCTTTCTTGAAACCCATCGACAGCGTCTCGCTAGACCGCGCCGACCTTCGCTCCTTACTCTCACCGTCGGTCGGAGGAGGCCCCAAATCGCCCGCCCCTCATTCAGCGTCTTTGCTTAGGTCCGAAGCTAGGCGCTTCAGCTGTTTGGCCGCTTCGAACCTTGTCAAATCTTTCGGGCTGGCTTGTCACAAAGAAAGAAAGGGCTCGCCCATTGAGGATAGGGGCTGGACAAGCCAGCCCAAAAAAGAATGAACAAAGAACGAGAAGGGGGCCAGAGGAAGCCAGAGGAAGCGCTAAGAAACCAAAGCACACAAAGAAAGAAAGCAGCTACAAATTACTCAGTAACCCCTGCTAAGCAGCCGCAAATCAGAGAGGCTAGGGTCCTGGAAGTGGGTCCCCTGGACAGAGCCAGAGGCAGCAGCGAGGGCTCTCCCGGCACGAAGGTGCAGCGCACGGGCCATGGACCTCTGCAGCGAACACAGCCCTTGCCCCCTTGGGTGCGCCACTTCGTCAGCCCATCTTGCTCCTTGCACTCTGCCTGCATCTTGGCCACCGGCTTCCGTGGCGGCGCTCCGGTTCCCCAAATTAGCTTGTCGGTTTTGCATGTGCTCACCCGTGGGTACTAATATCACCCTGTTACCTTAGGCACCTTAGCTTAGGGCTACGTATTATGTAGCCTTACTTTTTCCTGCACTAGAGTCTGCCTGAACAATGTATTGGGTTGAATTGGCCTCCCTGTGATTTTTTGCGCTCCGCCCGACTTCCCTCTCTGCAGCATTTTAGTTTATTGGCTTCTTCAGACCTCTTTTCTGGACCTTGTTCAGTCTGTTGCAAGCTGAGTTCCACAGCCCTTGCTCCCTGTGGAAGAGCTGCTTTATTTTTGGCAGTTGTGGTGCACTTCACTGACAGGCCGCGCCTAGGCTGCTGCCTTCAGTATTCCACGGGGCGACTCTTTCCCACCACTTAGTCACTCCAATCTGCATTTGTTGACTATAGAGGCTATTCGCAGAATAGAGTCCATTCTCAGAAGTCAGGGAGATTGGTTTCATGAGTTTGCACCTTCCGGCCCTGTCTCTCCTTGTTCATTCATCCCTGTTGGGGTAGGCCGTTCAGTGCCATCGTCTTCCTTTGAAAGAGCTTTTTTTTTTCTCGAAGGTCGATGTCAATTCTTCTTTAGAGCCACCCACAATTGATGCCAAGGGCTAGTGAACAATTGAAGACGCAGCTGGATGAAAGGGTGCAAGGGCTGGTTTTCACAGCCCCACAGAATAAAGGTCGTCCAGAAAGGGGGCGACAGCTGTGAAATGCCAGCCCAAAGAGGAGTTGACAACCAGAAGCGGCCAAAAGCGCTATATTACATAGCTATGCAAGTGGCTCCCGTGACTGGGTGCTCAATAGCCCTAGTCAGCATCCGCAAGCTAGAGTAGCTTGCACCCGAATAGTGTCAGCCCAGCAGTTTGTAGAAGCATCAGCCAAATTGCAGCATGTAGTGCATTGCGAAAGCGCGAGCTAGAGCGAGACTGACAGGCGCAGGCGGAACCACTGACAAGGTTCGACGGGGCCAAAAACGCGCTTCTCACAGCCAGTGCCCTCTTGCCAGGGCCCGAATGGAAGGGGCTTCTTGCTGCGCACCTCACACCGACAATCTCGGCAAGTCCCGTCCTCCAGTTGGGGCTTTCCCTGGACCTTGCTTGTGAAGTTTAAGCTCGTCTTTCAAAACCATCGCCCACTTTGAAAGAGCTTCTGAGCCTTATCACAGCCTCTGTTCTCTTTTAAAGGTCCTCAAGTTCCCAAGCCGACCCACTTGTCGGAAGTGATCAGGAGGATGTGTACTAGAGGAGAAGGGGAATTGCTCGCCCATTGAGGATAGGGGCTGGAAAAAGCCAGCCCAAAAACGAATGAATCAAGTACTAGAGCCTTCCTGCTGACTGCCTCCGTCAAGCCTTCTGCTAGCACTGGACATCTGACTCAAATCGCTCAAGTGCCTTGTCATGTAGCAGGCGAGCATTCTCTACGGAGACTATGGCACTACACGGCCATGCTGACACCGGCCATGCTGACACCATTGTCTCAAGTTCTGGAAGGTCGATCGAGGAAGTTCAGGCCCAACCTTTCCATGGTATCTGCCACTTTCGATGCAGTCGTTCTTAGCATGGATTGGGTCGTTGGTCACTATGAGTTGCCCACTTGCTGTCATTGCCATCACTCAGCTCGTGATGAACAACCCCCAACACATCAAAGTCGAATGGAGCTTCAAGCTTTCATCAGAATGCACTCAAACACCAGTCAGAGGAGCTACGTAAATGCGGTGCTATAGGCCCCGTAGGCCGTAAGAAGGAAGAGCTATTTCCCCTTAAACTGAGAGCAGAGAAGACTCCTCCAGGAGCCTCTCTGATTTGCGGCTGCTTAGCAGGGGTTACTGAGTGATTTGCAGCTGCTTTCTTTCTTTGTGTGCTTTGTTTTTCTTAGCGCTTCCTCTGCCCCCCCCCCATTCTCGTACTTTGTTCATTCTTTTTTGGGCTGGCTTTTCCAGCCCCTATCCTCAATGGGCGAGCCCCCTCTCCAGGAGAGGGCAGTGGCTGTGACAGCCCAGAAAAAGGAAGCAGAGGAAGAACGAAGCTCTTCCTGAAGTGGGCGGTGGCTGGGAGACCAGCTCTTCCAATTTACGGCAACGAGATTCACGGCAATTTACGGCAGCGAGAGGCCAGCCCACAGGTAGACAGGAGTTCCGGCGTCGTGAGGACTGCCCAACAAGGGCAACCTTAAACCCCGCGGCTTGGCCGATCGGGGCCGGACCTCTGATCGGAGCGCTCCAGCCGCTCCACGTGGCGGCGACCCTGCGGCAGGCGGGGCCCAGCTAGGGTTTTGGGTCCAGAATCCCCTCCGCCTCCCCCGGGAAACGCGGCGCGGATGGCGGCCGCCGTCGCGGCCGCTGCGGCGGCGCCCGCGGCGGCGGCGGC
>WELB01000268.1:115473-131137 GCA_009602725.1 Spirogloea muscicola | reverse complement strand
AAAAAAAAAAAAAAAAAAAAAAAAAAAAAAAAAAAAAAAAAAAAAAAAAAAAAAAAAAAAAAAAAAAAAAAAAAAAAAAAAAAAAAAAAAAAAAAAAAAAAAAAAAAAAAAAAAAAAAAAAAACAGCTCGGCGCCCAGGCGGCGCCTGCCGCCGCCGCCGCCGAGGCCGACCGCCAGCGCCGCCTGTGGCTCGCCTCCGTCCGCCTCCAGGCCGCCGGTCAGCGCTCCCCCTCCTGCATGGCCCGCGGCGGCGGCAAGACAGGAGGTGGCAATCGAGTTACCGCAAGGGGGTTGTGGGACGTATGTAGGAAGTTGATGAGGACGGAGGGACGGGTAGAGGGGTGGAGAGAGAGCGGGGAGGGGAGGGAGTCAGAGGAAGGAACGTTGGGAACAGGAGAGACAGCCATGTCATGAACACCCTCTGCCTGCACCTGGCTGGCTTTAACAGCCACTACGTTAAGCCGCGTTCTTCACCACAGATGGAGTTCTGCGCTCGTACGACTCTCGGGCTATGCTCACATCTGCCTCTCTCTCTCTGCCACTGCAGCCCATGCGCGGATGGTCCAGGATCTGCTGCACCAGCAGGCAGCCGCGCCGGGGGCCCCGCCGTGCCGGCCACCCAGCCTCGTGCCACCGCCAAAGGCGGCGAGCCGCGTGGACCAACTGGAGCTGGCCAGCTGCCTCACCAGGGTGAGCCCCTCACCTTATTTGAGTGATTGCTGAGCGGGTCAATTTGCAGTCCTCAATGTACTTCATTAGATGTGCTTGCCAATGTACTTTGGCCTTCCATCATTGAGACTCTGATACTTTTAACATGCGCAAGTTTTTCGCTAGCCTGCACCTGTCCTCGAGCCAAGCTGCTGATGTCGATGCCGCCGGTTGCGGTCACAATGCTCGGCGGCGTGTGATTAATAAACTGTGTGCGCCTGCAGGCCCTCGCCGCCGCTCGGCAGGAGCGCGCCAACCGGAAGCTCGCAGCCGGGGGCCACCATGGCGATAGCGGGGCCCCGGCGATGGCCACAGCTACGCAGCAGGTAGTGGAGGCCGCCACGCTGGCCCTGCTGCCGCTCTCAGCAGACATTTAATATGGTGTCTAGGATAGTAAATTTACTGATCACTATTCTTACCACCGCTTTCATTTAGTTTGGCGAGTGGATGAGCGGCCATCTCATGGCGCTAACGCTTGCAATTGGCACTCGCTGTTGTCATGCAGGCGAGCTGGGCTGTGATGAGGAGCCTGGAAGCCGCGACGTCGAAGCAACGGCGCTCGCTGAGTGCTTCCGACGGCAGCCCTCCCATGGCCGCAGCGCCCTCGGCGGTGGTGACCGCCGCTGTCGGCGACCTGCACCTGCACTCCCTCGCCAGCCTTCTGGGCCGCTACGCTCCGCCGCTGGCAGCGGCGAGCAGCGCCAACTGCGACGAGAAGACCGCGGTGGCGGCGCCGCCTTCCGCAGTAAACGTGGGCGGCGGCAGCCGGCAGTCGAGCGGCGGCAAGTCGTCGGGGTGTACGACGGAGTCGTCACTGCTCGTGGGGTGCTCGGAGTTCTCTAGTGGCGGCAGCCGCCAGCTGTCGCCGCCCACTGCGGAGGCGGACCTGCGCTGGCTTTATGATGCCAGCAACTCCGCCGGCGCGACTGTCTGCCAACCGATGGCCGCAGCTGCTCCGGAGCCGGCAGCAGTCGCCTCCAGCAAGCGGCGCTGCTCCAGCGACGGCGGCCATGGCATGATCCTGAATGCCGAGAGCAACCCCACCTCGCTGCGCGTCCCGACCTATGCACCCTACTCCAAGCGGCAGCGCCACCAGGAGGTGCCAGCGGCGGTGCTGCGGCCAACGGCGGCGCCGCCATCGCAGTCACCGCTTTGGACCTCCCTCAAACTAACACTGGCCGCCGCCAAGTCCACTAGCGGCGGCGGAGTCACCGGCCCAATGCTCGAGCGCCAGTCCAGCTTCGGATCCTCTTGCGTCTCGAGCGCCACGCTGAGCAGCGGCGTTGAGGCCAAAGGCAAGACGTCAGCGATGGTGGTCAAGGGCGCCAAGGCTGTGGAAGTGGATGCCAAGCGAAGGAAGGTGGCTCTTGCCACTGCCTCCGTGTGGGACACTGAGACCGACGCCAGCGGCCTCGACCTCACACTGCGTCTGTGAATCTGCAGCACAGCCTGTGCCTCCCACGTCGCCACCCATCCTTCGTGCGTTGCGGAAAGACTGCCACCTCTTTGCAACCGACGCTCGCAGCTGTAATTACGCAAACCGCGGCCACCAAACTGCCATCATGCCCGCAAACTGGCCTTCCACAATTCCTTGGCTGCATGCTCCATGCATGAGCGCTCTGATCAAGGGCAGCCTCTCAGGAAGCAACTCGTGAATCACGCACCCAAATTGTTTGGTTATGGGCCAACACCCTGGTGCCCAGTTGCGTCCCAGAACGCACGCTCAGCTTACTTTCACGAATCCTCAAGCAGAGCTGCCTTTGTTATTGTTTATTGCTTCGTAGGCTGGGAGACTCCCACCGGTCACATGCGATCCTTGTGCCTCGGTGTTTGAGACACATTCTCGCTAAGGTCCAGTGTGCTCGTTGAGATAGATATGTCCCAAAGAGCAATTGTAGTGACCATTGAAGCCTTCCCTACTCATCGGCATACAGGTCAAGGTCTTCTCAGAAAGCTTGCAGGCTAGTCTGCGCGCAGGCTTCTGAACTCAGCTTGGCAGTGTTAAGCCAGTGCTGTTAAATCAAAGCGTCTCTTCCTTGTGTAGCCATTACTTGCTCCCGTAGTGTGACCAGAATATGGATAGTCCTTGTTGTTGAGCATCGTGAGAGCCTCTTCACAAGGCCCACACATTGATGAGACTCCAGCAATCTTATTGTATCTGGAGGCGGCCTGAGTTCCCGTCAGCTGAAGCATGATGAAGCATGATCGATCAGCATAGATTAAACAGGAAGCGGGCGATGCACACAAATGCATCAATCACTTTGTCATGCCGACTCCTTCAATGGTTTGTCGTGCTAAAGTAAGTCTTGGTTCGTTAAGCAGGAGTCTCAAGTTACTAAGCATTACCTGCTTGCATGGTCATAAGCCTCACTGCCATGCTTCAGATTACGCTCACAGAGAGGGTGCCCCTCTAAGTGCCCCTTCACTGGCATGCCTGGTTACCTGTGATCGTCCCCACTTGCGCACAGCACGCCAATCTGACTATGAGATATTAGCTGATGCCTACTCATCACCAAGCAGGGGTGTGGACGCAACTCGGATCCCTTGCTTCAAAGTCGAAACCCCAATTCCTGGCTTGCAGTAAGAAACCCAGGTAGCACCTGCTCGAACACGGAGTTGGTGCCCCATTTGTGTATATTGAGGTTTCCGACACCTTTGGCGTTGTGGTGCACAAGAGCCTGCATTTGCACATGAGCGCATCTCTTTGCAGTAAGCATCCTTAGTGAGTTGTCTTGGATCTTGGCTGGTAGCAATGAAGCCAGCTACTGGCCGGCTTCCAGTACGACAGAACACTCGTGCATTTTTTCCAAGCAGTTATCATCAACGTTCATGATTTCTGAATAAGAGCCTCTTGGCTTACAGGCTGTCAGCTGATGCCAAAAGCCTTGTGCCGCTGCGGGGCAGCTGGGCTCCAATCCAGGGGCAAGGGTTTTGCAACAAGACCGGTAGTGGAGGGGTAGGCGAGGCGGGGTGGATGATGGAGGTACTTATTTGGAAAGATAGGTGAGGGCTAGGTTCCGGAGGAAGCAGGTCTTGAGAGAAGAGCTCTCCCATAGAAAGTAGGGGCTGGGACAGGCCAGGCCCTAGTTGTCTCTATGCCTAGCTAGTGTGTTTCCCTTCTTTTGGATTTTGTCCATTCTTTTGGGGCTGGCTTCTGCCAGCCCCTCTCTTCTATGGGCGAGCTCATCTTCCATCCTTCTTTGGCTTCCAAAGAGCCAAAGGGTGCCGACTGAAGTATCGAGTGAATTACTACAAATGAAGGAATTGCCATGAAGGAACGGCCAAGGGGCTATTAGCAGGAAATCGCCACTCCGATGAAGTTTGCTAATCTGTTGGGCTGACTGCTGCCAGCAATGAGGAAGATGTTTACAGAGGAAAACCCAAGTGCTTTCATTAGAGAGCAACTCAAGTAGCAGGCCGTCGAAAGTAGCAGGCCGCTGGAGATATCAAGTACAAGCAAGATAGAATGAGCCTCCGCCCTCCTGCCGCTGCTAACGAACTCCAGGCTCAGACCTTGAGACTCCAAGGCGAGGACCTGCAGCGACTGCAGGGCCACCAGAAAAAAGTGCTCGCCTTTAGAATGTAGGGGCTGGGAACGGCTGTAGTTTATGTAGATCTTTAGTTGTGTTTGCCCTTGTACTCGGCCATTTGACCTACGTCAAATACACGAAATTGTTCATTGAAAGGCCAGCCCAGAAAGAAAGAGGGCAGGATGGAGTTAACTCGTCTGATCAATCTAGGATATATCGGGTAGCCCAATATTCTGGCCAAGGGGAAGCAAAGACTTCCAACGAGACCGAAATATGAGAGGAGAACGTCCAAAGATTACGAGCGAGCTCCACTGCCGAGAGCAACTGCTGTCAGCGGCCGTCCATGAAGATGGTACCAAGAGGTGGTGCGAAGGCAAAACACAAAATGGGTCAGGCATATCAATTGGTGTGCCTGAAAACTTGGATATGTGATGGTTGACCCTATTATCTGCAAAAGCAGGACGCAGCGAAAGGTAATTTGCCTTTATGCAATCGACAATAGTACTCGAAAGAGAAACCAGACTGTTCAAACAGAATTTTCGGAAGTACTATTGGGCCAAAGCCAACCAACCGCAAAGCCTACGATGTCAATTGCCATCAGTAATTTGTTTGCTCTTGCAATAGTCATAACAGCACTGCAGAGGAAGTCTTTCAAAGGGGGAAAAAATGGTGTATTTGAAACAAACGAAGGCCAGATGGCCAAGTACAAAGACAAGCACATCTAATAACCTACATAACCTACGGCAAATTGACCCGCTCAGTAACCACGGGTCAAAAGGGGGCGATGTGTGCTTAGCTTCTCCTCCTGCTTTGGCCGCAATACCACTTTTCCAGCTTCAAGCTACTCTGTTTTGCGGCTGCTGATTTAGGGCTTCTTGAGCTACACTTGTAGTAGCTACAAGTCTAGCGAAATAATTTAGCGCTGTTTAGCGCCTTCCAGCCCCTCCGGACCTTTACTTTTCGGACCGGGCGACGCTTTTCCGCCCTTCACATAATCCGATCTGCACTGCTGACTAGATTACTGAGCGTCCATTCACAGAAATCACGTATAAGGTTCTGATGTTTGTGCCTCTCGGCTCTTCCAGACCTTGTTCATACCTTTGGGCTGGCCTCTTACAGCCATTGCCTTACCTTATTACTCTTTCTCTTTTGGGCTGGCTTTTCACAGCCCACCCCCGTTTGGGAAGGACTTTTCCTTAGGCCAGCCAACCGGAATCGACAAGGTCTGCAGGGGCCAGAGTGTGCAAATTTTAGAGACATGCAAAGTGGCTACTATCACGAGGAGATAGGAATGAGTGTGTATTAAGAGATGGAGGGCCTGTGTGGCAAAGTACAATGGCAAGCCAAGTACAAAGGCAAAGGAGATAGGAGTGAGCTCCACAAGCGAGAGAGAGTGAAGAGCTCGCCCATAGAGAAGAGTGGCTGGCAAAGCCAACCCAAAAAGAATGGACAATGTCCAACGCCAAAGAAAGAAGTGCCGATAAAGGACTACACCAAAAAGCACGAGACGGTGCAGAAGGAGATTCAGATGGATGCTCAGTATCCACGTGTGAGCAACAGCAGTTCAAAGTAACTCGAAGCAGGAAAAGCGGCACTCTGCCGAGACCCGGAAGCAGCAGCCATAGCACGGCCAGCGCGCGCATGGACCGCATGAGCGAAAGAGCGCTGTAGCGAGACCGCCAGCCTCATCCGAAAGACCTGCGCAGGGGAGCCGGCAGCATTGAAGCCTGGCGAACCCGGCCGCCGCTCGATGGCCTCCCGGGCAAGCCGCTGGAAGAGATCCAACCAGCCACTGCCGAAGGCCCCGTGTACGTCAATGGCCAGTGCCGCGAAGGCATCGCCTGGAGGGTGGTCAGAGTACTTGCACACCTTACTCGGAGCCGCCAAAGCGACCGCGTGCCCAACGAGCGTCGCCGACTTCGCGGGGTTGGCCGAATTGACGCAATCTGCAGTCATCACATCAGCAATGATACGCGGACCTCCTCCGGGCGGGATGGCAACGAGGTCCGCGCGGCGGGTGTGAAGCTGTCCGTCAGCGGTCCCGCAGGATGGGCATGATCGTCAAGTTCTCCACTGCCACCTTGTAGCCGGCCTCCAGGAACACACCCTGCATGGCGTCTCGCAGGAGGTCGTGTGAACCTGTCCACTCGCCCCCGTGCGCGCAGCGGAGCATGTGGGCCGCCAGCGCCGCAGGGTCATCGTGGCGGGCACCGCACTCGCACTGTTAGACCCCGACGAGGCAGGGAGGGAGGAGGCCAAGGAGCCGGTGGGCCGCCGTCCTGAACACTGCGTCTGGAATTGTCAGCGCCGCGTAGATGGGGAGTGCTGATAGCCACGCCGCCGCCCCGGGGGAGGAGGCGGAGAGGATCCGGGCGCGCCCTCGGAGGGCAGCGGCTGCAGATGGCCAGCCCAGCAGGTTGGCCAGCGAAGAGCGTCGGGCCATGATGGCGCCAGCAGAGGCTCGCCGCAGCGGAGTCGGCAGCCGGGAAAGATGGTGGGTAAACGATCTAGATTTAGGCTTACTAGCCAAGGAATGAGATACAATGAGCTCATGCTTAGTAGGTGTTCGGATCACGAGGTGTCACAAGGGGAAGTGAGATTGATGATCCTAGCAAAGTAGGAAGACTCTTTCATTGTTGGGCGTTGGCTGTGATTGGACAGCCCAGAATAGTTTAAGAAACTTCGAAGGAGCCAGAAAAGCGCTAAAGCACAGCGACTCACGTGGCCACTGGGTGCTCAATATCACATGAGGGTCGGAAATTGGAGTGTGTTTTTGGTAATGAGAGGGCCTAGATTAGTGTTAGGGTGAGGGGTGCCATGCGCGAGGGCGTCTATGCGAGATTACGTCGATATGTCTGAGTAGAAGCAAAAGATAGCGAAACAGACTGCGTGGTACGCCAACCAAATAAGAAGTTGGTTGCTTTGGCCAGGCTGACACGAAGGCAGTCCATCAGGAAGGCCAGCGTTGACAACCGTTCATCTCATGCAATGTCAAAGGAAAAATTAGAGCTCCAAATCTGGACCTGTAACTCCCCCCCCCCCCACTGTGAGTTCCTGTCACAGGATGAGAAGTAGGGTGAGTATCTGAGCACTTGACACAGAACCAGTCATCGTGTGGAATTGACGTCATGGGTGGAGTGAGACAGTGGATATGCCAGCCCGAGTTACAAGACCGAGTCCGTTATACACCTTCTTTGCTTGCGGAGCGGACTCCGACTCATCTTGCTTGACTCGAGTGATCATCTTTTGTGACTTTTTGAAATGCTTTGCTTCTGAGGCTAACGCATCAGCTCTACTATTGCTGATTGGCTGAATCTTCTTTGTTGAGACAACATTGTCTGAGATTGCGGTCTGGAAAACTCGTCAATCTGGACGAGTCAATTGGCACAGATCTGCCTGATACTGATCGAACTGCACTTGTGTTACCCGAATCTTCTGCCGCTGCAGATACTCCAACGACCGGAGATCCCCAGCAGCCGGCAGAATTGAAAGCCAAACGCCCTCGCCTCAGACGTACACACATGGCTTCAGGTGATCGCCCGAAACACACGGGCATGCCTGACGGGTCCTCGTTGGAAGAAGTCAGACACCGTTTCGTGGCAGAACTCTCTGAATTAGACGTGCAGGGTTTTGTGAATGGTCGAGGACAAACAATGACCTTGTTTGCCAAATATTTTACTGTGCTGCTGGAGCTGTGTACAGAAGGACAAAAGAAGAAGTGTTGGAAAGTGTTTAGAACACCTCTATCCTTGTCGGCTCCGCCAGCAGAGATTGCGGCAGGTCCTAGTTTGATTGAGGATCCTGTCGAAGAGATGATGAAACGTATGTCTAAACAGTCTCCAGAGAATGTCATGCACTACAAGCAAGAGCTATACAAATTCAGACGTCTTGAAGCTGATATTGTGACCGCATGCTATCATAGGTACACCACTCTAATAGAAAAGTCACGGACAAGCATCAGTTCGCAAGACTTAGCAAATCTATTCCTTCGGGTTGTTTCTGGCAAAGCCATGCATAATGTTCTGAAATTATTGTTGATGCAGGCGCGGCAACTCCACAAATCTCATTTTGACCTGGCCGATGTTTTCCAGGTCATGCTTGAAAAGTAGTCTGCAGACTTTGCGCTTAAAAGTCTCGATGATCGTTTCTCGGGTGCGTTAGCTTCTGACAAGGACGGGAAGGACGATAAAGAAACTCTCGTCAAGAGATCTCTACCAGGTAACCCCAGAGCTCATGTTGCATGACCTGATATGTCTCAGACAATGACTCAAGCTTCTAAGCAGTATCAACAACGTCCTACTATCACTTGTCACAACTGCGGTAAGACTGGTCACATAAAGAGGAACTGTGCTGCGTTACACCAGAGTGCGGGAGTCACACGTGGTTTTTGTGGAAGGTTGGGTCACAGTGATGCTCAGTGCTGGAAAAAGAATCCTGAGAAACTGCCAGCTCAGTTCCGTGCTAAGAACGGGAGCGGACAGGGTCCTTCCAAACATTACGCCATTCATACTGACAGATCTAACATGAATAGACTGGAACAAGATGTTGCACAGCTGACCCAGAAACTGGCTATTTATGAGGCCGAGGCTAAGACTCGAGCCAAGTTGACTGCAGCTGCAGTTGCTCAAGCCGCCCAGGACGATGTCGAAGAAGACCTCGATGGGACAGCAAACGAGGATGATTACTCACACCCTGCTGTTATTGCTGCCACTGCCCCTGAACCAACTGTTGTCAGCAGGAATCCCCTCAAGAGGGGCGAAACTGACCTGCAACAGACAGCACGTGCAGGGAATGCACGTTACCCCGCAAGCTTTCAAGTCAAGGACGTTACACTGACCAATGAGCCTCGTCTGCCTAAAGCTCGAATAGCTTCAGATGATACGGTTCCTACAGATTGTCAGTTGTCCAAGGATGTACTGATGAAGCTGCATAGAACACCTGTGCTCAGCTTCCATGACTTAGGTTGGACAAAGGAGAAATTGTGTGCCATACTACTGAAAAGCCCTGGCACTGACAATCCTCATACGGTTCAAGTTGCAGCCGTTCCAACCATGAATTCTGCTAATCGAATGCAGATCTATCTTGTTCTGGTTCTGTTCCATGCAGCGGAAGAGAGGCAGAAGACATCCTCTTCGGCTGCTTTCCTCGACAACGCCGAAGGCATTCTGACCGTGGAAGGTACCGCACCACCTCCTGCACTCATTGACACAGGTGCCCAGCCAGTACTCCTGGGTCGCAGCATGATTGGTAATTTGCACCTGCAGGCTGGAGATATTGTTCGGAGCAACATGAAGATCAAGACTGCAGCCGCTGGAACAGATAGCATCATTGGGGTTACCAGGAAACCTCTTTGCATTACCCTATATGCCGATATATCTTCGAAGGAAAGGTCATTGTCTGTTATTTGCATGCTGACAAAAGCAGACACATATGATGTTTTGATAGGAACCAAGTTCCTAGTTCCCCTAGAATTTGGTATGGATTTCTACTCAGAGAGAGCTTGGCATAGGCCAGACTGGAATAATTCTGGTACTGACGCAGTGTCGTTACCTCTTCTTAAGGACCAGTCACACGCCGGACTGCAAGACAATGCTGGCATACCGGATTCCAATGAGACAGCCCTATCTGATTATATTCCCTTATCACCTCCTGTTACAGGCAAAGGGAAAGGGGAGGCACCAGTAGTTGTTTACCGGAAGAGGGGTCCTCCAAGAGATATCCCAGATTACAACCCTGGACCTTCTGCTTTGCGCAAGTGCTTGAAGACAGATGGTTTTGCGGATGAGGATTTCGAGGCAATGCTCGTGGAAGAGAACTCTAGAAAGTACCTGGCCATGTTGCCAGACTGGAGCTGCACGGCGTCTCTACGGGTGAAGGAGGCCTGGTCCTCTAAGGTTTTGAAACCAGTTTGTATGATCCTGGGACTAATGCCGGACCAGCACAGGATCAACGATTCTATGAAGGGGTCATTCCTTTTGATATTCCCGAGGAGGGTCTTACTGTGCTGGAGTTATTTGCAGGCTCTGCGACAGGTCTTGCAGGTCTCCTCCGCAGCCGATACAAGATTGCCAGATATGTATACATTGACAATGATCCGGAGGCTCGTGAGGCGGCTGCCCACCACATCCATATCTTGAAGGAGAGGTACTCGCATCTCCTGTCAGCTGCAACCTTTGAGAGCTTGGATACGACGTTGCCTGGCGACATCAAGGACATCAAGCCAGACTACCCTAGCAGCATCAAGTATTACGCAAGGGCCCAAAACGTGGAACACCCTGCGAATATCATACATTGCCTGCCTCTTGTCATTGGCAGGTTCTACATTCTCTAAAATATAACCCACGTATCTTCTCTGCCTACTACAAATATGCAGCAGTATCGTGATCATGGGGGGAAAAATGCGGAATTGAATGATCAAAACCTTGACCTGACCCTGCATTGTTAAAGCCTTCACAAGGGAAGCCAGCAATGACTAGGTCGAGCTCAGGAAGCCTGCTGAGGTAGTCTAGCTTGATGTCCTTGATGTCGACAGGCAACGTCGTATCTCAGCTCTCAAAGGTTACAGCTGACAGGAGATGCGAGTACCTCTCCTGCAAGATATGGATGTGGTGGGCAGCCGCCTCACGAGCCTCCGGATCATTGTCGACGTATATATATCTGGCAATCTGGTATCGGCTGCGGAGGAGACCTGCAAGACCTGTCGCAGAGCCTGCAAATAACTCCAGCACAGTAAGACCCTCCTCGGGAATATCAAAAGGAATGACCCCTTCATAGAATCGTTGATCCTGTGCTGGTCCGGCATTAGTCCCAGGATCATACAAACTGGTTTCAAAACCTTAGAGGACCAGGCCTCCTTCACCCGTAGAGACGCCGTGCAGCTCCAGTCTGGCAACATGGCCAGGTACTTTCTAGAGTTCTCTTCCACGAGCATTGCCTCGAAATCCTCATCCGCAAAACCATCTGTCTTCAAGCACTTGCGCAAAGCAGAAGGTCCAGGGTTGTAATCTGGGATATCTCTTGGAGGACCCCTCTTCCGGTAAACAACTACTGGTGCCTCCCCTTTCCCTTTGCCTGTAACAGGAGGTGATAAGGGAATATAATCAGATAGGGCTGTCTCATTGGAATCCGGTATGCCAGCATTGTCTTGCAGTCCGGCGTGTGACTGGTCCTTAAGAAGAGGTAACGACACTGCGTCAGTACCAGAATTATTCCAGTCTGGCCTATGCCAAGCTCTCTCTGAGTAGAAATCCATACCAAATTCTAGGGGAACTAGGAACTTGGTTCCTATCAAAACATCATATGTGTCTGCTTTTGTCAGCATGCAAATAACAGACAATGACCTTTCCTTCGAAGATATATCGGCATATAGGGTAATGCAAAGAGGTTTCCTGGTAACCCCAATGATGCTATCTGTTCCAGCGGCTGCAGTCTTGATCTTCATGTTGCTCCGAACAATATCTCCAGCCTGCAGGTGCAAATTACCAATCATGCTGCGACCCAGGAGTACTGGCTGGGCACCTGTGTCAATGAGTGCAGGAGGTGGTGCGGTACCTTCCACGGTCAGAATACCTTCGGCGTTGTCGAGGAAAGCAGCCGAAGAGGATGTCTTCTGCCTCTCTTCCGCTGCATGGAACAGAACCAGAACAAGATAGATCTGCATTCGATTAGCAGAATTCATGGTTGGAACGGCTGCAACTTGAACCGTATGAGGATTGTCAGTGCCAGGGCTTTTCAGTAGTATGGCACACAATTTCTCCTTTGTCCAACCTAAGTCATGGAAGCTGAGCACAGGTGTTCTATGCAGCTTCATCAGTACATCCTTGGACAACTGACAATCTGTAGGAACCGTATCATCTGAAGCTATTCGAGCTTTAGGCAGACGAGGCTCATTGGTCAGTGTAACGTCCTTGACTTGAAAGCTTGCGGGGTAACGTGCATTCCCTGCACGTGCTGTCTGTTGCAGGTCAGTTTCGCCCCTCTTGAGGGGATTCCTGCTGACAACAGTTGGTTCAGGGGCAGTGGCAGCAATAACAGCAGGGTGTGAGTAATCATCCTCGTTTGCTGTCCCATCGAGGTCTTCTTCGACATCGTCCTGGGTGGCTTGAGCAACTGCAGCTGCAGCCAACTTGGCTCGAGTCTCAGCCTCGGCCTCAGAAATAGCCAGTTTCTGGGTCAGCTGTGCAAAATCTTGTTCCAGTCTATTCATGTTAGATCTGTCAGTATGAATGGCATAACCTTTGGAAGGTCCCTGTCCGCAAAACCACATGTGACTCCCGCACTCTGGTGTAATGCAGCACAGTTCCTCTTTATGTGACCAGTCTTACCGCACTTGTGACAAGTGATAGTAGGACATTGTTGATACTGCTTAGAAGCCTGAGTCATTGTCTGAGACATATCAGGTATTGCAACATGAGCTCTGGTGTTACCTGGTTCTTGACGAGAGTTTCTTTATCGTCCTTCCTGTCCTTGTCAGAAGCTGACGCACCTGAGAAACGATCATCGAGTCTTTTAAGCACAAAGTCTGCAGACTACCTTTCAAGCATGACCTGGAAAACATCGGCCAGGTCAAAATGAGATTTGTGGAGTTGCCGCGCCTGCATCAACAATAAGTCCAGAACATTATGCATGGCTTGCCAGAAACAACCCGAAAGAATAGATTTGCTAAATCTTGCGAACTGATGCTTGTCCGTGACTTTTCTATAAGAGTGGTGTACCTATGGTAGCATGCGGTCACAGTTCAGCTTCAAGATGTCTGAATTTTGTATAGCTCTTGCTTGTAGTGCATGAATTCTCTGGAGACTGTTTAGACATACGTTTCATCATCTCTTCAACACGATCCTCAATCAAACTAGGACCTGCCGCAATCTCTGCTGGCGGAGCCGACAAGGATAGAGGTGTTCTAAACACTTTCCAACACTTCTTCTTTTGTCCTTCTGTACACAGCTCCAGCAGCACAGTAAAGTATTTGGCAAACAAGGTCGTTCTTTGTCCTCGTCCAACCACAAAACCCTGCACGTCTAACTCACAGAGTTCTGCCACGAAACGGTGTCTGACTTCTTCCAACGAGGACCCGTCAGGCATGCCCATGACTTTCGGGTGATCACCTGAAGCCATGTGTGTGCGTCTGAGGCGAGGGCGTTTGGCTTTCAATTCTGCCGGCTGCTGGGAATCTCCGGTCGTTGGAATATCTGCAGCAGCAGAAGATTCGGGTAACACAAGTGCAGATCGATCAGTATCAGGCAGATCTGTGCTACTTGACTCGTCCAGATTGACGAGTTTTCCGGACCGCAATCTCATACAATGTTGCCTCAACAATGAAGATTCAGCCAATCAGCAATCAGAGCCGATACGTTAGCCTCAGAAGCAAAGCATTTCAAGAAGTCATTAAAGATGATCACTCGAGTCTAGCAAGATGAGTCGGAGTCGGCTCGGGAAGCAAAGAGGTTTACAACGGACTCGGTCTTGTAACTCGGGCTCGACTTCAGTAACCGATTGAAAGTGCCTCGGCTTAAGTAACAGTCGGTATAGTCACACGGCTTTTGTAACAATGATCCGATAACGGCTCGATCGAATAACTCGGCTTTGCGTATCCAGATGCCAAAGATGCAAGGATATGCAAGATGCAGGTGCACTGACTCCAGCACAGATGCAGTGTACTTGACCACAATGTCAGTGCTGCACGCGACACCGCAGATTCAATGACATCTACTCTCACTCGAGACAGATAGACGGACGATGGCAGCGCTGTATGCAAGGCTGCTCACCGCGAGTCTTCCAAGACTTCTCGCAGTCGTACGCGGGTCCAGGCTAAGGTCCACTAGCTGCCGTCTGCCATAAGCTCTACGCGCTACGCTCTCTGAGTGCAGGCGTGGACGCAGGCGCGGTGCCACTAGCCGTATGCTCTACGCGCTACGCTCTCGGGGCGCAGGCGCGGACACCGGCGCGGGTGGCGCAGGCGTGGGCAAGAGGGTCAAGCTTGCCGAGCGGTCCGCTCGGCAAGCTTCAGCAGCCAACTTAAATACCCAGGGGTTTACTCGGTCCCCGGGTGGTGAGCTCCAGCCGCCCGTTCCACAATCGGATGGTTGTCGTCGCGCGTGGGCTTGGGCAGTCGCGCTGTCGTCGTCGCTCCGTTGCGTCGGTGCTGCGTCGTTGTTGTGATGCCGTTACGTTGGCGTCGCGTTGTTGTGATAGCGGTTGCCTCGACTTCGGGCTGGAAGAGGTCTCCCATCCTCGGCTCGAATCACATCCGAAACTGTGTGACTCAGCCGTCAAAGAAAGTGCTCGCCCATTGAGAATAGGGGCTGGAAAAGCCAGCCCAAAAAAGCATCAACATAGGACAAGAAGGGGAAAAACCGGAATACTCTGCCAACTGAGCTACGTGGGCCCGAAACGGAGCACATCAAGACTCAAGGCCACTGCATTGTACTTTCATGTCAAGCCAGGTCAGCTGTCCAATCGAGTAGTCAGATCGACATAAATTGGCGTCGACGGGATATCGCACGACAGGGGCAACAGCAGGGCCCAGACTGCACCGCAAGCTCCAGCCTTGCCGCCTCCGCCCCATGCCAACGTGGACCTCCCTCCTCTCCCTCCCTCCCTCCCTCCCTCCCTCTTTCTCACTCTCTCCACTCTCTCGCCCCCTCTCTCCCCCCCTCTCACCCTCTCCCTCTCTCTCTCGCCGACGCCCGAGGCCCCGTGACCCGCCCATCAGTGCCGCCCGACGCTAGCAGCGCGCGTCGGGTATTACGGGTAGCGCCCCCCAGACGTCTGTCGCCGACAATGCGGCCCGGCTCACATGGTGGTATGACCGCGAGCGCCCGATGCTTTATACAGGCCGCCCGACGCTACGACACCGAAAGCGTCGGACGGCCGCCCCCCACCTACTCACCCTCGCGGCGCCGTCTGCGCGCCTGCCCGCCGACGGCAGCTTGACGGCGGCTTGACGGCGCACGTGGGCGTCTCGCCCTCCCTCGTGCGGCTCCCACGTGCTCGGATTGCTGACTGGGACCGACGTCCCTAAAATACGAGACATATGAAGCCAGTGCGAAGGCGCCCTTTCGGCATTTGTATATCTTTCCCAATTCTGAGCTGTCTGTTACCTGCCGGGTCGTGAACGGAACCTACAAGAATTTATCAGCTCCTGCCAGCGGCAATCGACGTCTTTGGTTGTCTGGGTCCTCGTTTCCACACCCTCCTCCAAAACATTGCCAATCTAGGCTACACACGTCGTGCAGATGTGTTTCCGGCTGAGTTGGGCTTGCCAGCTGCATATCTGTCTTTCTTGCGACGGCGTGTTACGGCCTGTTTGCAGCGTGCTCAGACTAATGCCTTGCACCAGAAAGCTGGCCGAGCTCTAGTTGGTGGCAGAAGGGCTTCGTATCTGACATCTAGTATTCAGGCATCGATTACCGACCTTTATGTTTTGA
>WELB01000268.1:76431-93833 GCA_009602725.1 Spirogloea muscicola | reverse complement strand
GCCGCCGCCGTCACCGCCGCGCTCAGCCGCGCCGCCGCCGCGTCCACCGCCGCAGCGCGGCCGGGGCGAGCAGCTGAAGCGCGTCGGGCAGGCTCGGGCGGACGCGCTCGACAAGGTGCGCTGCCCTTGCCTAAAACCCAAACCCTTCCTCTCTCCGTCTTCCGCGGCGTCCATGGCGCCGCCCTGACCGCCCATGGCTCTGCGACGCCGAGCGCCGGCGCAGCCGTCCGCCGTAGCTGCCGGCGCTTCCTCTGAGACAGCGCTGAGAGGGCCCGGGTGCAGAGGAAGGCGACGCTGCGGCCGGAGTTCCGGCAGCGCGGCACCGGCAACGCCTTCGTCGACAGGCGCTTCGGCGAGGGCGACGCGTCGCTGGGCGAGGAGGACAAGGCCGTCCTCCGCTTCCAGCGCGAGCGCCAGGTCCGCTGCCGCCGCCCCCCCACAGCGTCGCCCCTCCGGAAAGCTGGGGGTTTAGGGTTAGGGGTTAGGGTTGGGTTACGGTTAAGGTTAGGGTGTAGGGTTCAAGAGTTTAGGGTGTAGGGGACCTTAAATGGTGTTTTTCCAATGGCCGTCCGGTGTTCGGGCATCACTTAGCGACCTCTATTAGCTAACTCTTGTGGTTGATGAGCTGGTCAGCTTAGCAGCAGGCGACGTTCATCTGTAAATGTGCTTGCCATTGTACTTGGCCGCTCAGGCCCTCCATCGCTCAGTACACACTTCACTTTCTCCACAGCTCACACGCAAGTAGTCATGTGTTGTAGTCTCTCCAATAAGTTTATGAAGTGCGTAAGCCAGGCTGTAGCCTTGACTTACCGACGGATTTGACTTGACTTAAGTTCATGAGCATAGTAATGCATGATCAGTATGTTGTTGCGATCGATCGCGGGGAGTCTTCCCAAGTGATCTATGAGAATTTCAAGTCAGGTCGTAGTCACAACTTAGGCTTGAGTTGGGTCCATTAGCGTGGCCCATTAAGCAATTGTATGTTGTTGTGGGTGGCGGCGATTGTGGCGTGGCACAGGCGCAGCTCAGCCGCCGGAGCAAGTTCGCGCTGGGAGACGACGACGACGATGGCGACGGCGGTGGCAGAGGGAGGGAGGACGTGCTCACGCACGGCGGCGCCGCGCTGTCCCACCTGGACGACTTCCGGGAGGACGTCCCAAGCAACAGCGACGACGACGACGACGATGCCGCCGATCGTGGGTGCTCGAGCTCGTCACCTGTTAGCGGCCATGTCCACAGCTTCCGCTCTTGTTGCTCAGAATGGTGCCGGATACACCACCTTGACCTGAGAAGCTGAGCTCCCGTCTGCTGTCTGGGTGCCCAGTCGATGTGCTCGCGACGCGGGAGCTCAATCTCGGCGGCGGGATTGCCAAGAGCGGGCCAGTGGCTAGCGCCGATGGTGGCGATGAACGAATGGAAAGCTCGCAGGTGACTCTCCGCCAATCCCTGTTCACCGTGTGATGTTGTCAGACTGTAATGATGACAGCCATGCCGTGCTTCGTAGTGCTATTATTATCTTACTAACAGGAATTTAGTCCTGAAGATATTTTGTTAGCAGCCATTATTGAAATCAGGACTGCTGTATGTACTTGCTGTTGCTCATGCGCCTTTGGCGCTGCTGCAGCGCCCCAAGACACGGCGGGAGGTGATGGAGGAGGTCATCGCCAAGAGCAAGCTGCACCGCGCGCTGCGGGCCCGCGAGAAGGAGGCCGACGAGGGCTCGGTGCGTGCGTTGGATGACGAGTTCCGCGCGCTCGCGGGCTCCGGCGCCCTCGCTGGCCTTGTGAGGCCTCGCAAAGGCGCGCCGGCAATGGCGACGGCAGCGGCAGCGGGTGTCGACGATGGACAGGCGGAGCAGCAGCAGGACAATTATGACCGGCTTGCGCGCGAGATGGGCCTCGAGATGCGGGCCCGAGCCGGGGAGCGGCTACGCACGCCGGAGGAGGTAGCGCGAGCGGAGCGCGAGAAGCTGCTTGAGCTCGAGGTGCGCCGCCGGTGGCCACCATTATAACCTGCAATGGATTCCTGTTTGGCAGCAAGCACATTCACACATTCAATCAGTGGAGCAGCAAGAGCTTAGTGACGTGGTACTATGGCGCTGGTCAGCCGCATATACCATGCAATCTGGCATGGCTAGTGGCGCTTTCTTCTCACATTGCCCATGCAAGCTGGAAAGCCTTAACCCTGATCCCTGAATTCTACACCCCAAATCCTAAACCTAAACCCTAAAGCCTAAATTACAGTATATTGCAAAGGTTCAATCCGCAACTTAGAGGTCCAGGTTTGGCACTTGGCCTTCGCTGCATTGCCTCTGACTTCTAGAGCGGCGGAATTTAGAGTGGCGGAATTTGCCATTGTACTTAGCACTCAGGCCCTCCATTACTCAAAACATGCACCAGAAATCAAGTGTAGCACTTCAATCACAGCACCTGCTGCTGCGCTCCTTTGCAGAAGCGACAGCAGGAGAGGATGGCTGACCACGCGAGCTCCTCGGGCGAGGAGGACGAGGACGAGGCGGATGCAGGTACTGCCAGCACGAGTCGGCAGCAGAGGTTTGCCTCCGGCGATGACCTCGGTGAGAATTTTGAGCTCGAGGGCGGCAAGAGCGAGGACAATGGGGCCACCGGGTGGGCAACGGACGTCCTCGCCGGGCGAGGCGGCGCCGACGAGGACGGCAGCGATGACCACGACAACGACAGCAACGATACCGACGAGGAGGAAGAAGGGAGCAACCGTAGCAGCGAGGAGGACGCTGGCGAGGACAAGGAGGGTGGCAGCCCCGCGGCTGAGGAGGACGAGAGCAAGGACGAGAGCGAGCACGAAGAGGGCAGGAGCAGGAAGACGAATGGCAGCGCCGCAGGCCACAGCTTGGCTGGCCCAGATTGGGAGCAGGATAGCGACGAGGGGGTAGAGGGGGGAGCAGAGGAGGGAGGTGCAGCTGTGTCGCCGGCTGCACTGAGCGTCGGCCGGGAGGAGAAGGAGCGGCGGGACAGCCATGCCGGCGCCAGCATCAGCGGTGGAGCACAACCCATCGCGCCGCTGCCGTACGTCATCGACGTGCCGATGACGCTGGAGGCGCTGCAGACGCTCGTGGCTGGCCGGCCTGCAGCGGAGCTCGCGGTGGCTGTCCAGCGGATACGGGCGTGCAATGCCATCTCCCTGGCGGCTGGCAATCGCCTCAAGATGCAGGTTGGTCCTGAGACATGCCCCTTATTCTAGGTGTAGATTGCTAATACTTTCACCCGCCCTGCAGTGGTCATCACATAGCTGGGAGTGGGTCATCACACAGCCAGTGGTCATCAGCTTGGACTGGCTTCACGGGTTTGTCGTGCAAAAGTACCTGGTCTATGTCCAGGAGATGGTTCAATGGCTGATTAGACTATTTAACCTGCAACTGGAGGGTGATAGACATAGGCGTGGCTGAGTGTGGCTGCATTGACTTGTTAACGCAATGTGAGCTACTTCTATGGACATTCGAACACCCCAGTTGCAAGAGATGTTACGAGCAAAGCCTGATGCAGTCTAGTACAATGGCGACTGAAGAACCATGCAGATTGACGATATCCATCACCAGGAAAAAGTAATCAGTTTCATTTGTGGCCGTCCTGCCTGCAGGCATTCTACAACATTCTCCTTCAGTACTTCTCGTCGTCCGCCGGCGAGGTGCCGCTGCCGGTCGAGCACCTGGACATCCTCGCAGCGGCGCTCATCGGCATGAGCTCAGACATGCCCGCCATGGCTGCCCTCTGCGCCCGCCAGCGCATTCTTCGCATGCAGCAGCAGCTGTCTGCCAAGCTTCGAGCCAACGGTATTCATTTGTCCTGCCTCACATCTCACACTCAGCATTGTCGTACTCACGTGCTTGATGAGGTAGACTCTCTTACTGACAAGGACATACTCTTACAGTGTCATTTGGTCACGTTTTGGCCTGCTCGATCCTAGCACCATTGGCAAAATTTTGTGGCTTAATTGGTTGTATCTCTGTGTTTGTCAAATGGGGCAACTCTCACATTACATTCTTCTTAAGATCTTGATTGCTCATGGGTACAACATGGCTACTTGGCTGCTGCTACAACAGATGGGTCGACTACGTGGCCGCCGCCACGCGTGCTGCTGCTGCTACGCCTCTGGACGCTCGTCTTCCCGCCCTCCGACTTCTCGCACCCCGTGATGACGCTCGCGGCCCTACTGGTTGGCCAGTACCTCGCCTGCTGCCCTGTGACGTCCGCCAAGGATTCTGCAGTCGGCCTGTTCTTTACTGCTCTTGTTGCAAGTGTAAGTCCATTTGACTACATGCATTGCCTTTCTTGTAGCCTTTCTTGTAGCAGGAAGTATGTAAATGCAGAAGTGTTGACCTCCGAGGATGTTGCATTAGCTCTTCTACATTGATCGGGTTCTCTACCTCAGATGACCGTCTGCTCATGTCTTTCTGAACGCGCTTTGGCAAGCGAGAGGCTCCTTGAAAGGACTGACATCTGTAGTATGTCAACAGTGTGCCAATCAATCTGCAGTGATAAATGTCCATGTCAAATGGTACTTTTGCAGATGACTGCGCAAAGCAGGCGGTACTTTCCAGAAGCTATCTCCTTTCTTCACGCACTGCTAATTACCGCTCTCCCTGCAGAGCGGGCAGCTGAGCTAGAGCTGGTACAAGTCTTCCAAGTCTTTTTTATCATAGTGTGATACTTCGTGTCTGATCATAGCCGGCTTCACATTGTGCAAGAAGTAGTGTGAAGATGGCAAGGCAATTCGTGTGACAGTAGTGGACACATTATAGATGCATGTGTTAACGCATTGCTACTAACAAACCCTTACTGCAACTTAGTATGTGCATGTCATGCACTGCTCAGGGAGGAGTGCAGCACCTGCGAGCCCAGGTTGCTGGCGGCCCATGGCTGAGGATGCTCCCTGACGAGCTCGCAGCTGCAACCAGCACGCCTCTCAGCTTCCACCGCTGCATCGCTGCAGAGCCCGACGATCCATTCTTTACATCCAGCACATTCAGGTACACTCACAGCACAACTTGAATTGTCTATATAGACAGAAAGTCAGTAACATTATCATGTCTTTGTTGTTGTTGAGGTTGTTTAAAACTAGTCATGAAAGGGTGGAGTATTGCCATGGCAACATTGGCATGAGCAATGCGAGCAGGCAAAGCAAACATGCAAGGGTAATTACATGGAGACTGACACAAAGGCATGTCTTTTGCAGACCCTCTTCGACATGTTTCAGGTTGTGTCACACATGCACATGCTAGGCAGTCATTGCACCTAAACATCTGTCGGCCTCTTGCGTTCTTTCAGGCTTGGAGCCCTCCAAGCCCTCCTCGTCACGCTACGGAGCTTTGCATCGAGGCTGGTCACCCTCGCTTCATACTGCGAGATCGTTGGACCCTTTGTTCCAATTCTGGAGGCCTTGCTCAAGGTCAGCTGCGAGAGCCAGCACAGGCCATCCGCTCAGGCTCCGGGGCCAACTTTGCATCATCTGCTGGACGAGGTGACTCGTCTTATCAGGTCCAACAGTGAGCAACAGGAGTGCCTGAGGCAGCCGCTGAGGATCAGGACAAAGCGAGCTGTTCCAATCAAGCAATTCAACCCCCGCTTCGAGGAGGGGTAAGCCGCTACCTGATTGCTGTGTACTTACTGAGTAACGGCATTCTGGCTTCCATGCATAGGGCTTCATGGTGGTCTAATGCATTGTCAAGAAGTTTAAGCTGCTATACAGATGGCGGGCTTGAAGGACGCATCCAGGAGTGTGTCTCAGTAAGCTGGTTGATGCTTAAGTAGGCCTTTAGCCACAGTTACAGTGAGGAGTACTTGAATGGAGAAACTTGGTGTAGTCCTCATAAAGTTGCTTGTAATATACCAGCTTTGTGCTTGGGAGAGACTACGATCCCGACAAAGAGCGGTCGGACCGTAAGAAGCTCCAGCGGCAGCTGAAGAAGGAGGCTCGCGGTGCGGCGCGTGAGCTGCGCAAGGACAACTACTTTCTCGCTGCCGAGAAGGACCAGGAGAAGCGCGCGGCCGAGGACGAGCGGTCAGAGAAGTACCGCCGTGCTATTGCATTTCTGCAGGAGCAGGAGGCTCAGTACCGCTCTGGCCAGCTCGGTAATGGCGGCCGGAAGAGGCGCCGGGGCAAGCGATAGTTTTAATGTCAATTACCTGTACGGTTTCCCTTGGACCAGTGTGCTCAGAAATCAAGGCATGTTCGTGTCATTGCATATGTATCTTAAGTACAAAATAGTGTCTCAGATTGCCACTTGCATTCAGTTTTCCTGGAGCGGTTCGCATACTCCTGAATAGTAAATGAATAAGCAATCACAATATCGTCTACCGTCACATGGATGAGCACTGGCAAATGGAAAAGCTTGTGTAGCATTGCCAAAGCTTCAGCTGATGCCATGCAAAATTTCAGCAATGACTTGTCATTAAGCTCAAATTATTCCCGTCCATGCTCAAGCTCAAACCAAGAGCGCACCACGACATTCTTCTGCCAGATGATGCCAAATGTCAGCAAGCCAAGCGGGCGTGCTTTGCGTCAATTGTGTTAGACAAGCAAAGAATTGGCTCTTCATGAGAACTTCTCACATCGTCTTTACTGATGCTTATGTACCCCTTCCTTTTGGGCCTGGCCTTTCAACAGCCATCGCCCACTTTTAGTAGAGCTTCTTCTTAGTCCAACATACACGTCAAATTGCAGAAGCTGACTATGTTCAGCTTCTGCACTTGTCTGACCAGTCAACTATGCTCTGCAGAAGGAACAATCTCGTGTACAGATACATTAACATGTGGGGCTGGTTGACGATACTGTTGACTCCTTCAGTGCACCAAACAACTCAGGCCAGTCATCACTTCCCTCGTCGCTGTTGACAGCCTGCATGGACAGACACAATTGCTGAGGCAACCCTGCAGGTAAGCTGCAAAGGCATTTTGTGAAAGTGGTACCCTAAATTGCAAAGACTTGTTTACATTAGCTGTGCTTCATTGTGGACTTGAATCACAAAAGAGAACAGCTCTTCCAGTATGCGGCAATGGCTGCGTCAGAGCCAGCACAAGATGAGCCATAACAGCCTCCAATACAAGGGACATGAAGTGCTGAGGTTACTTTGAATCTGAGGGAGGTACCTCAAAAATAAGAGATTGCTGCGGGGTGAAGTCCAGTGCCTTGACACACAGGTTGGCGGCATCCTCCCGGCTAATGGATCCCCTCAGCTCATCTCCCTATGACAAAGGCTCCTTGAGTTGAAGTTTCACTGAGCAAGGTGTAATGAACACACTTTACCAGTCTGATTGACTAAGCCGATGTGCGCTTAAGGTGGCATGGAATGCATGAAGCGGCAAGTAGCATGGGCTAACATCAGGCAAGGGTTGCAAGCAGCAGGACGAGGCAAGGAGGAGCAAAGTCAGTGTCCATCCAAAGATTTAGTCTAGGCAGACCTGGCCAAGCCTGAGGCCACGTTGCCCGCCTGGCTCGTCCAGCAACCGGCCTGCCCGGATGATTGTAACAGGCAGGTCAGCTTTGAGGACCGCTTCCTCATCAGCCTCATGCTGCCTCAATGATAAGCCGTCAAAAAGGCCCCTGCCTGCCTTGCGAGACACGCCAACCTGCAGATAATCACTTGCCCATCAGAGAGGTGTCAAATGTAGATGAAGCCTCGATGCAAAATTGACTGGACACTGTTGCAGGATTCGTTGGCAGATGATAGTAGTGCAATCGTCACAGCATAGCTGATTAGTCCGCAAGGTGGCAGATACTCTGTCACTATTCTATCTGCAAGTTGTATACTGGGGCTGGGGTAAATGGAAGTCAGCTTTAAAAATGTAAGTAGTAAAGGGTGTAGAGGATAGTCAAGTCTTTGCCTGTGATAGGTAAACGAGGTGCTGCACGCCCCGGGCCTTGGCTCTTGATGCGACAACGCCGAGCTAGTGATAGCACAGCCGAGTGAATGTCCATGGGACATGTCAGCACCAGGCTATCAGCATGCGCTCATCGGCCTGGTCCTGTCTGCTGCAACTTCATGCCCAACTCTTACCAGACGAAAAAGGATGCTAACAAGATGCAAGTGACAAGGCACAAGGTTAGACGACACTCCATGCAGACTAAGATTTCCAACAGAGGCACAAGTCTGCTCCTGAAGGCCCTTTGTCACTAGCTCTAGGCTTTCAAGTGTCAGCAGCACTTGCGTAAACGTTTCTGGCAGGTCTGCGGTGTGGCATTAGGTCAGGGTCTACAATTGTCTCGCCTGGGCATTGTCAAATCTTGGTACCTTGGCAGGACAGATGATGGCTCTGGTGCCTCGCAGTCCCTTGTCCACGCTCGCAAGATCGTCGACTGTGCCCTCAACAGCCTGGCTTCAAGCAGGAGTAATGTCAGCTCATGAAGCACCATGCTCCGAAGAGCTGATCACGGGTAGCGCTAAAGCTTCAAAGGTTCCGATATGAAGACCAGCGAGTCACGTGCATTGTGAAAGCGTGTGGGCGTGGGTATAAGTATCAAGCTTCAGTCACAGGCCGTACTGACAATGGGCGAATATGGTCTCCCTAGTGAGCTGCAATAATGCACTTGGTGCAAGGCAGCACAAAAGTAGCACGTCGTGTGCACCTCAACGTACGGCCCAAATGCGCTTTCAGCAGCCTTGGCGCTCTTCACCAGCGCCCGGATGCGCTCCCTCTGCAGAATAAGCGCCAGCACGACCAGCTGGCAGCCACCGCACCAGAAATGAGCAGCAATAGTGAGCAAAGAAAAACGGGCAAGCGCTGGATACCCACCAGGACAAGGCTGCAAGATTGTATTGCTGGCAAACCCAAAGCATCATTTTATCCAGAATCGAGCTTAGAAAGCTGATGGCCAAAACCTTAGCCCGTCAATATGCATAATGCCTAACCGAAAGTATAGCAAGCTGTGCCTAGACATCCAGCTGCACGGCCAATCCTCTAAAAAAAACGTCAACATTGCTGGGCTGTCAAAATTGGTATGGAGGCATAGAGCAACGGGCTGACCAGAGTGCGCGTGGGGCCAGGGTGGTCACACCTGCCCGGTCTCGCTGTCGGCGTCACAGACCAGCACCGCAGTCTTTTCGTCACCGCCTGCAGGGCCAGTAGCAGGGCCAGGACCGCCGGCGCGACGATATACTCGATAAGAGGTAGGGCCGAGCCTTTAGTGTCGTCATTGAAGAGCACAGCAGGACTCTAACTGTAGCTTAGGCTATAAAACCAGACACCTTCCAGACCTGGGGTCCGGCTTCGAATTGGTAATATCGCCCGCAGTGGCGGCGACTGATGGAAATCAGGACCATCAATGGAGGCTCAAGGCTGCGACCTTCTGAGAGGTCGAGGTCTTCCCCCTCGTCGGCGTCACTGCCTCCATTTGGCTCGCCACCGTCGCGGAGCAGTCGATCGGGCGCGCCGTACCATTTGCGCAGCTTCGGGCCGCCTGTGAGACGGCCACTGCGGCGCCATGAGGCACCAAGACCTCTCTCCGGCGGCCCGGCAACGGCGCCGGTGGCGGCAGCGGCGCTGGTGGCAGTGGCAGAGACCACAGCGGTCCCCGAGCCCCGCGAGGGCCTCACCTTCGATGTAGTCCAGAAGCCGGTCGCCGAAAGACACGCCGCCGTCGCCGCGCCGGGCCCTCGGCGGCGCCGCACGCCGCCGCCGCGACGGAGGAGCGTGTCTCGCACTTGTCCCCGCCGCCGCCGCCGANGGCGGCGGCGGCGTCGGCGGCGGCCCCGCCGCACGGGAGGCGCGCCGCGAGCATGGCCAGCGAGGGGCCGGCGAGGGTCTACCGCTTGACTGGAATGGCGGGGTTGCCAGCCATGCCCAAGGCTCGGTAGAGATCTGATACTTGTATTACTATACAGGTGACTCTATTTGCCCGGTCCGATATAAGCCCTCTTTAGAAAACACCGACATGTATTTGCCATGCCACTCTCACATCTATCTGCTGGACGCCTGATTCCTTTCAGCTTTCAAACCCCAGGGACAGGAGGCGCTCGTCGTGGTCCGGCGCACGTGGCGGCGGCTGCGGCGGCGGCGGCGGCGGCGGCGGCGGCGAGACGGCGGCAGCAGCGGTGATAGGGTTTGCAGAGGAGAGGGTAAGCGGGCAGGCAGTTCGGTGAGCGCGTCGCCTGCGCCGCGGCCATGGCGCCGCAGCCGCCGTCAATCAAGCCGATCTACTGCGGCAACTTCGAGTACGACGCGCGGCCGTCGGAGATCGAGCGCCTCTTCCGCAAGTACGGCCGCGTCGAGAAGGTGGACATGAAGACCGGTGCGTGCGAGCCCCGGCCGCCGCCGCGGCGAGCCCCGGCCCCCCCATTGCCGCCTCCACCCTGGGCCTACCTCGTCGCTGCCCGACGTCGCTGCCGGCGGCGTCTCATCATGGCGGCCCGGGCTGTCCTGGACTTGGCGAGCTGAGGCACGGGGGTGCTGTGGCGGCAGTAGAGGTCGCGTGTACGATGCTGGAGTCCAGCCCCGGGGGGTGCCACCACTATTTAGAGCTTCCACGATAATGTCATGCCCTCCCCTCCGGTCATCGCTTCGTCGGCACGCTGGCGATGGCGGTGCTTCTTCCTGCCATCAATCTTTCCGTCGGTCATCGCTCGCATCCTTCGGTCATCGCTCGCTCGTTCCGTTCGCAAGCAACCACCTGTGTCAACCTTTTCCCAACCGTCCAACCTCTTTGTGACGTCGTCCTGACAACCTGCTCACATCATGACATCCGCACAACGTAGCCTGGCCTCCGTTGCCAGACAGGTATTGCAAGCCGTGGCTGGTAGTGGCATAGCAAGGATGTGCAGGGTTGGCAGGGTCTTCCTGCACATTCGCGTATCGTGGAGCTCTGACGAGGAACCTGACTTTACCGCGTGCTAAATACCGCTGGCTGACGTTGACATGGATTGGTCAACTTCAGCTTAGACGAAGTAGCGTATGACCTTGAAAGTTCTTCTTGTTGCAGGCTTTGCATTTGTCTACATGGAGGATGATAGGGATGCAGAGGACGCGATCCGAGCCTTGGATCGTTCTGAATTTGGCCGCCAGCGTCGTCGTCTTTGTGTGGAGTGGGCGAAGGTGAGTCACCTGCAAGCAATACCTCGTTGCAGCCAGTGTACTCCCTTTGGCAGACTTTTCAGACAACTGAAGCCCTGCTCATAGCTTCTTAAAGCATACCAGGTTTCTAGGCTGCCACTCCACTGGGCGATTGGGACAGCTACCCTACTAAACTTAAGCTGTTTGGAACTTGTCAAGCTTGTCATGACAAAATAACGTACTGAAGACTTGCAAGATATGAGGTCATCCTTTGACAACTGTGGCTGTTCGTTTAGAGAGCAGATATGGATCGGACAAGGCTCAGCTCTCGTTCTCTTTTGCATTGTCTTGTGACTGCATGAAACAGCAAAGTGACAGCGCAATCAAGCGACGGGAGGAGGAGCGGAGGAGAATGACCAAGGCACAGCCGTCCAAGACTCTCTTTGTGGTCAACTTTGACCCTATCAACACTCGTGTGCGCGACCTGGAGAGGATATTTGAACGCTTTGGCAAGCTCGTTCGTGCTCAGATCCGTAAAAATTTTGCTTTTGTCCAGTATGAGAACCAGGACGAGGCAACAAGGGCCTTGGAGGAGACAAATAACATGTAAGCACGGTTCTTAGTCACTTCTACCGACATGACTAAGCCACTGCCAAGGACATCATATGAACATGGTGAACATGAGAATATGAAGCTTGTGTTCAGAAGTAGTATTTGTCAGGGTGGCAATACATGGAGTCATGAGTGGGACAGGAGACAGGCCAGCATTGTCCTACATTCAGTATCTTGTCCCTGAACTCGTTTCACTGGAAGGTCGAAACTTGCTGGATTGTCTACAGATTGTCTCTTGGTTTGCTATTCGCAAGACTTACACATTTGCTCTAGTAGCCCCTGATGATGTAAATATGTGGCACTGGGCTCTCAGGGAGCTGGAAGGGAGGGTTGTGACTGTGGAGTATGCTGCCAGGGAGGTTGGCACTGCAGCCGCAGGTTATGACAGAGAAGCAGGTGACAGCTCGCCACCAAGAGGGCGTGACCGTGATCGCAGCCCTGTGTATAGCCGCTACCGAAGGTGAGTGGTATTGATGCTACTGATATGTGATCAGGCAGACCACAAACACACGGGAATGCTATAATCACAGCTCAAGTGCAGAATCATATATTTTGAGCTTTTGCTTCTTGACTGTAGGCCCCAACAGTATGAGATTGCCATGCGCTTCTTCACAGTCAGTGCTGCGTCAGCATTAAAGGCAATGGATACGGGCAATGACAATGTTTGATTTTCCTTCTGCAGCGCATCGCCTCCTCGCCGGCAGCGGAGCCGGTCGCCGGACTACAAGCCATATGACCGCCACCGTTGATTATGATAGCCAAGCATGTCAGGCAGAATCATTGTAACCAAAAGCAAGTCCTTTGGCAGTCTGCTCCACAGTTACTGCCATGGAACGTTACTAGGGCTGAGTAAGACACATTTGCCAATACATGCTACACTTGCTAACGAAGCATATGACTCTTTGGGGAAAAGCCTGTCTGAGTTGGCGGTGCATATGGCGCCACACTGTGCTGGGCCCTGCTTGCTTTCCCTGCTACAAAAGTGACGTGCCGACAGGTACGCGCTCCCAATATTGCAGAGTGTCCTCGGCAATTGGGGGCACGGCAGCTCGCCAAGACCGGAAATCAATATCCGGGCCAGTAAGCGCCATGGTATTGCTCGCCTCGCCGTTCTCTTCCAGGTCATTGCGCCAAAGCTGCCCAGGGAACACCTCTGCTGGCACCAATGCAGTGCAGAGTGGTCAAAGGTGGTTCATGCAGTGCAGGATTGTCTAGGTACAGTGGTCAGAAATCTAACTTAGGGTTTAGGGTTGAGGGTTTAGGATCTAACCCTTAATCCCTGAACCTATACATAAATTTGCATTATGTAGTTCATATCTAACAAGAGTGTGTTTCATGGCATTGACTCCCAGCTTCAGCAGCCTCAGAAACTTGCATACTCTGACACAAAGCCGTATGCTGACTGATCGTAAGCCCGCATAGCTTGCCACAACTGCTCACCGCTCATCGCTGCAAGGGTCTTGGTCATGATGGCTTGGCCGCCTGCAGAGTCGCCATTCTCCGGCAACACACATGCCCCGCCGATGTTCGCGAGCACGCGCCCTCCCGGCTGTGCAATCCAACAGCACCTCGTTACTCAGCGTTGGCAACAAGACTCAATCTTCTGCCAGAATAAGCAAGCCTCGGCGCCATGCCGCGAGCTACAAAGGACTGGGTCATGTTGCTCAGGGTTTCACAATGACTACAGGGTCTAGAGCAAGAGTAAGGTCTAGCTTGCGCTTTAACCGAAATCTAGGAACAAGGTCAATGTCCAAAGGTTAGAGCATATTGCAATCATAGTTCCACTGGAGTTAGCGATGAACTGCGATAACATTGTCTTCACCCGCAGCTTGGCCTTGATGGCGCGCCAAGTCGACGCCTCCTGCAGTGGCGGGATGACGACGCCCTTGGCATACAGATCGACGATGATGCCAGCGAAGCCGCCCTCGGTGGCCGCATCATCGGCGAGCGCGTCGCCCACATGCACCACCAGCCGGCCCAGCTTCTTGCCGTCCTCGGCAGGGCAGCTGCTGCCTGCAGACTGCTCGGCAGCAGCGGCGTCCTTCATGAAGCCGCTGTAGCAAGCGCGCTGCTCAGGGTGCTCCAGATCGCCCAGGTCGAAGTGGCGGCGCGCCACCGCCACGACCTCCGGGTCCAGCTCCCATGCATGCATGTCCACCTCGGGCCACTCGTTCTGGATCACCCTGCATGGAGGCGCTCCGCTTTGCGAAAAGTATAAGCGTTCAGATCGACGTGGGTGGCCAGCTGAGTACTGTCTTCTGAGTGGATTTAGGCGTCACAGGTGAGGAGAGTGAGTTGTGGTGCGCAGGCACGAACCTCGCGCCGGTACCTGCGCCAAGACCGAGGATCGCAATTGGCCCCTCTGCGAAGGCGGAGGTCTCGGTGTCAGTGCCGCCCACAAGGAGCGCAGCAACCCAGCTTCCTAGTGAGGCACGTCAGCCAGGCAGGCTGCTGTATGCTTGCCACTCTGTTGCGGTGGGCAAGCTTGCCATTAAGAGGTGATAGAATGTGACAAATTCTAAGGTTCACCTAAGAAGGTTCAGTTTGAGCACATTGTGAAACAAGGTAACATCAAAAGGCTTGGCGATCAGCCCGAAGTATACGTGCTAAGGCGACGGACTTACAGGACCTAAGGGCACGTCAACCTGGTCCAGAGTCCAATGCATACTTTGGCATGACAAGCACAAGGATCTAAGAGACTGATCGAGAATACATACGGCTAAGGTTGTGGAGTGCATGGAAATTGAAGGAAGTTTCAGAAGCTGAGATTGTGATCGCACCTGGGAGAAGGGGAGGCAAGGTCGCAAAGAGGTCGTAGTAGGACGCTGTCCAGGCGTGCGGCTGCAAGCACGGCCGCCACCCAGCCCAGCAGGCAACACCAGCAGCGTCAGTGCAAGATGGGACAAGAGCTAACCACGTGGCGAGCCCTAGTGACTATACATACACACTGAAATTTACAACATGGGCGAAAGTGCTTCAGTTGTAGGAGATGACTTCGGGCTTTGGGACTAGTGCTTATGGGGCCACCCCCGTGAAAGACGTTGTTTGAGGTTGAGCAATGAAAGCCTGACAAAGTATTGGAGTTTGAAGATGGTGGGGTGGTTTTGAGATCAGCGAGAAAGCTAGGATCTGCAAGTGCTTGTGTTGTCAATCTGACAAGGGCCATGGAGATTGCTACTTAAGTTGCAGAGCACCGAGCTTGTTAACAGTTAATTACTGCTGAGGTCTCAGCTGTGAACATAGTTGACAACTGATGTGCTTAGGTTCAAGGATGAAGGATGATCATATGGATGCAATGGTTAAGGGCAAGAGCTAAGGCGTCAAGCAGCGGGCCTTGTAGCGGTAGTACAGGCTGTGGATGTTGCTGCTCTTGTCAAGCAGCAGCACGGTGGCGCCAGCCAGGCTATGGTGTGCAGCGCGCCGGTACTCGATAACCTGTGCCCCCCCAACCGCCGCCGCCGGCCTCAGGACCGTTAGTGCAACATTAAGAAGTCGAGCTTCAAGGTCTGTCTTTCCTTCTCTTCTACATGTTCCCTAAAGGGCTCAGGGCACAGGGGGTGACACAGGATCTAGTTCTAGGGTTTAGGTTCCAAGGGTCAGGTTTAGGGTTTGAGGGTTAGGGTTATGGGATTAGGGGATTAGGGTTTGGCATCTAGGGGATTAGGTTGTAGGGTGTGGGGCTGGAGATCCTGATTCTGATCTTCAACTGTGGTGCAGATACAGTATCTGATACTTGGTGGTGGTATAGGGTTTAGGGTTTAGGGTTTAGGGTGTTGGACGGCCTGGACCTGGATGTCATTGAACGGCGTCTGGACGTGGGCCAGCCGAGTGACGTCTTTGTCTGGCAATGCGGGAGGAGGGGGGGAGGAGAGGAGACTGGCGGCAGTTAGAGCCGGGCCTGGCAGCCGCCGGCCGGCCAGCGCCAAGGCGGCGGCGGCGGCGGAGGCGGGGCGACTCACTTCCGACATCCCACGCGTCCTTGGCTGCGGCGGCAAGGCCCTCCAGGCTGCCGCCGCCGCCGGCGACGGCGGCAATGGCGGCGGCCGAGACGGCGCCCAGCCCAAGGCCGACGCTCAGCCCGACGCCTACGAGAGCCAGGCCCGCCGCTGCCGTGCCATTGGCGGCGGCGCCGCCCAACAGCGGCTCCAGCAGCCTCGCCGCCACCGGCACGGCCGTAGGTGGGCGCCCACAACGACGACGGTTGTGGGCGCTGCTCAGAGACGACACCGCTGCCAGCGCCGCTACCGGCGCCGCCATCGCCGCCATGCCGCACACTGTGCTGCTTCCCTTCCTCCCTCCTCTCGCTCTCTCTCAGTGGAGCTTGGAGTGGCTCAGCTGGGCAGCAGCCGCAGCCCAGCTGCGAGTTGGGCGAGAGCCAGGGAGTTGCAGCGGCGTCGCTGCACCTTCATCGATCCAGTTGGCGCGGAGGACGGCCGGCGCCGCGGCTGCCAGCAGCAGCGCCAACACCAGCAGCGGCGACGGCCGCGGCGGCAACAGCGGATGCCTCATCTCCGTGGCTCCCGCCTCTGCTCTCCCTCTCCCTCTCCCTCCATCTCTTGTTACACACATTCCCTCCCTCCCTCCCTCTCCCTCCCTCCCTCTCTCTCCCTCTCCCTCTCCCTCTCCCTCTCCCTCTCCCTCTCCCTCTCCCTCGCTCCCTCTCCTTCTCTCTCCCTCTCTTCAGAAGACAGACGCTTCCTGTAGAGGGCGATGGCTGTGAGTGGCCAGCCCAGAAGGCATTCCTCTTCTCCTCCCCCTCCCTACCTTCTTCCCTCCCTCCTCCCTCTCTCCCTCCCCCCTCCCCCACTCGCCATCCCAGCCTCAGACGTGCACAGCCTGCGCCAACAGATCCCACGCCGCCGCTCCTCCGGCTCCCACGCACCGGCCTGCGCCGCTGCTCCCTCGCGCCGCGGCAAAGCGGCAGACTGCGGCGTCGGCGCCGCTGCCCCGACGCGCTGCTGCGGCGCCGGAGCCGGCGGCCAGCCGCGCGGCAGCTCGCCGGGCGCTCGTGCTGGGAATTGGGGGGGGGGGCCAGCTCAACAGGCCCGCCGCCAGGAGGAGGGGAAGCAGCTACTGCCCCTCAGCTCCTCGCGGCACGCGTCCCGGCTCCCACCTTCCCCGACCGACCGACCCAACGGCTCCCTAGCTCGCCGCCGGCGCCGCCGCCCCCCCGGGCGCTGCGGCGCCTTGCCAACCCCCCGGGGCGCTCGAGCGCCTGAGCGCCGCCGGGCGCGCATGCCGCCGCCTGCCAAGGCACGGCGCGCACCTGCGCGGCGCGCTCCTCGGAGCTCGCCGCGCACAGTGCCGCCCGCAGCGCGGCCCCCAGCTGGCGGGGTCCCTCATGCCACGCCGTGCGCCGCGGCGGCCACGGCGGTGGCGAGGGAGGATACGGCACCTAGGCAGCTTGCACAGCCTCGTGCGGGGGACATGGGTCCGGCTGCCCAGCCCACAAGCTGGCGCGGCCGGCTGCGATCAAACCCTCGGCTCACTTGTGCCGGGGAGGCAACCGCACTGGCGGCCATTGCGAGAGCAGTGCACCGGAGCTCCAGGAGCTGCTGCGCTACGCGCTCATCCCAGGCCCCACCAGGCCCAGGGATGGACGAGACGGCTGTCCCAACCACGGCCCCAACATCATCCGAGATTGCCATGGAGGAGGACAACATGGAGAGGGGCACAGGACCCCCTCCCCCAGTATCCTCTCCCACTGCTTCTCATGCTGCTCTACTCACGGGCTTCGAGCCCCACCCACAACCAACGCCGTGCACCTCC
>WELB01000268.1:47411-66350 GCA_009602725.1 Spirogloea muscicola | reverse complement strand
AAAAAAAAAAAAAAAAAAAAAAAAAAAAAAAAAAAAAAAAAAAAAAAAAAAAAAAAAAAAAAAAAAAAAAAAAAAAAAAAAAAAAAAAAAAAAAAAAAAAAAAAAAAAAAAAAAAAAAAAAAAATCGTGCTGGCCGCCGACGGCCTGTTCCAGGTGGAGTCCTTCGCGACGCTCGTGCGCCCGGCCTCGCTCTCCGCCGTCACGCCGCGCTTCGTCGCCTGCAACGGCATCACGGCCGACGCCGTCGCCGCCGCGCCGCCCTTCGCCGCCGTCGCCGCTGACATCCACCGCATCCTCCACGGTCTGGCCCCGCTGCCTGCCTTTATGGTTCTTAACCTATCTATACATGTGTATCAGTTTCCATTCACATATATATATCTCTCTTCTATATTCCTCCTTCCTTTCCCAAATCCTTCCTCCATTACCACCATCTTACAGCTGGTCGAGCCTTAGCTGGTGGCACAAGAGCTTGCCGATCGCCGTCTGGTATTCGGGCATCGGTCAGCGACTCCCTATGTGCTGACTCGCGGTTACGGAGCGGGTCAGCTTGGCAGCAGGCGACGTGTATCTGTTAGTCTGCTTGCCTCTGTACTTGGCCACTCGGGCACTCCATCACTCATTACACACTTCATTCTGCCTCAACTCCTTGCCTAGGTTGCCTAACTTCGCCCTCGTGCGTCGGCAATGTCGCAGGGCGGGTCTGGGCGGGCCACAACATCGCCGGCTTCGACAACCAGAGGCTGGCGGCGGCCTTCGTGCGCGCCGGCCTGCCTCCGCCGGAGCCCGCCGGCGTCATTGACACGCTCCCGCTGCTCCGCAGGCGCTTCGGGCCGCGCGCAGGGGACCTCAAGGTGTGCAGCCGAGCGCTTCCCAGAGCTCGTACCTCGCAGACATATGAAACTGGGCTGTGCTGCTGACGTCGACTTGCCCTGGCGAGGGGCGCTGCGCAGATGGCCGCGTTGGGGGCGTACTGCGGCCTCGGCAAGCAGGCGCACCGGTGAGGCAGGCCCTCCCTTGCCACGCAGTCAGCTCGCCAGCCTTCCCCTGATTGCCCTGCAGCTTCTCACCGCAGCTTGCGGCGGTGGCGGCGGCGGCGCAGGAGTCTCGAGGACGTGCGCATGAACATCGAGGTCGTCAAGAGCTGCGCCATGATGCTGCTGTTGGTGAGCCTTTACTGACTGCAGCCGCCGCGCTTACCGCCGTTATATGCGCCGCCTGCAGGTTACGCTGATGATGCCCCCAATGTCGATTTTAGGAGGCGAATTTCCCCGACATCCTGTGCACCGGCACCGGCAGCGTCCCCAATGGCAGCGCCACCGGGAGCCCAGCAACGCCGGCGGCCGCCGCGCAGCCGCCGGCGGGCTCCCCCGGAGACACCGGCTCAGGCGCCGGCGCCGCCAGCGGCAGCGCCCGGAGCATGGCGACGGTCGTCGTCCACCGCAGGCCGGAGGGCCCCATCGTTGGCGAGCTCATCGGCCGGTTCTCGGCGCTGCTGGCTGGCGGCAGAATGCCGAACTCACTCAGCGCCAGCGCCGATGCAACGACGCGCGACTCTCTGGCGTCCCGCTCCGCCGCAGCACCAGAGCCAGCAGCAGCGGCAGGGCAAGCGGCGAGGCCATTGCCAGTCTACAGCGGCGGCGGCAGCAGCGAGGAGAGCAGCAGCTCGTACTCAGACTCGCTGTCACGCCACCAGGCCGGCGGCGCCGGCGCCGGCGGCGGTGGCGGCAGCTCGTCTTCGGCGACGTCGTCGACAACCACATCGCCGGCAGGGCTGACCCCGCCGAGCAGCGGGGCCAGCTCCCCGACTGCCAAGCAGCCACCGCCTCCTTCGCAAGGCGGCGGCAAGGTGATGGCCAAGGAGAGCCTCGAGATCGTGCCCTGGCGGCTGCTGCGGGACAGCGGCGGCGGCCTCGACGGCGAGAAGGAGACGCTCGCTGGCCATCACGGCAGCAAAGTGGGTGGCGGCGGCGCAAACGGCCATGGCCATGCAGCAGCCGCGGCTTCAAAGGAGGGCGGAGGAGGGAGGCCATCAGGCGGCGCCGCCGTGGTGGACGTCGACGAGCTGGCGCCCGAGGACGTGGCGCTGGCGGCGGAGGAGTCGCCGTGGTGCGGCCCGCCGGTGCTGGTGGTGGCGCTGCGCGCCGGCGGCAGCGGCGCCGCCCGCCGCATCCTGCTCCGCGAGAAGTGGGCGCGCCTGCGCTTCAGGCATGCCTGCCAACCACTGCCTCCACCATCCACCCCCCCTCCTTTTTTCCAAAAGTTAGACCTTAACTTAACCAGAACTCAAACCTCTTCGCCTAACCTGCACCGAGAGAAGGGGAAATTTGTCATATCTCTTAACATCTAATTGTAGATCGTAAACTCATCATGCCTCCCCTGCCCCAACTAACCCTCCCAGCAGTGTCAAAAGCTCCAGCATAAGTATCAGAGAGTCAGATCAATTCTAGAAGTAGTGGTCCAATTCCCCTGAGACACTCTCTGACAGTGCGAGCCATTATGGCGGTGTCGGCGGTCTGCAGCGTGGGCGACGCTTATGCCTTCGACAGTGGGGGACGGCCGACGTTCTCCGTGGTCGTGGAACCATCCCCGCGCCTCGCGGCGCTCGTGCGTGCTGCTGATGCTGCAGCCGAGGCTGCGCTACGGGCTGCCGGGGGCGACGCCTTGTGGCGCCCCACGCTCATCCAGAAGTCATCCGAGCTCGCAGCCATGCGTGTCAAGTACGTGCATGCCACAAAACCTCTGCCGCCGATACTGCCTTGTCGCCATGGGCCACTGTTATTGCAATGTAAGCACCTTGAGTTACTTTGACTCGAGTTGGCTTAATGAGGGTTATCTTGCCATGGTCAGTGTAGGGCTTAGCACTCTCAAGTCTACAATGTAAGAGTAACATAAAAGCTGGCATATGGATGGGCAGGATTCAGACAGCAGGCCTGAGGGGACAGGCACCGCGGTACGTGACGGAGCTGCGGGTCCAGGCGACTGATGTGTGCATGCCACTGGCCCTCGGGCCTTGCGACCCCAGCGCATTTCGCACAGCGCTTCCTGCAGGCTGCACTGTTGACCTCGTACTCTCGCTCGAGACATACGACTTCCATGGCTACGCTGGCATGCGTGCGCTTGCGCACTGCATCACGCGGCTCTGATTGCTGCAGACCAGAGGACTTGGACAGCCTGCAAATGTATTGGCCCTTCTGGTTACAGCAACAGCACTACACTTTGTTTGGGTCCAAGATTGGCTAGTTGGCCGCTCCGGATTGTGGTCCTGCAGGAGGGTAAAAGCGTGTCTTGAGTGACGGAGGGCCTGAGTGGCCAACTAACAAGGTAGGCAGATTCGAAAATGTTCATCATCTGCTACTAAGCTGACTCGCTCATTAACCACGGGTAAGCAAGTAAAGGTCACCAACTCACTGCCCGAATACCGGACGGCAGATTACAAGCCCTTCTGGACCAACTAAACTCGCCCACCTTTTTGGTGTAAAGCATGAGTCTCAGCTTGCTGATAGCGAATGAATGGTGCCAGCAACCCCAGGTGCTTAAAGGAGTGACTTTGACTTCCAACACGACAGTCAATAAATGAAAGGATGCTACACTGGTACTGCATACCAGTCATCAATGACGAGGAGAGTGCGTGTCCATAATAACTGCTACTGTTATCTTCTGTTGCAACATTTTGGCCTACTGGCACTGGCATAGTGCAATGGCTGTTGCAAGGGCCTTGGAGTTTGGGTTTAGGTTTGGGATTGGAGGGTTTGGAGTTAAGGTTAGGACTTTGTCTTTAAGCTCTTCAATTCGCAAGCAGGGAGCTGGTCATTGTGCAGGCACATCCGGAGCTGCAGCAACAGCCGCCTCCAGTGTCCAGGGCCTCATGGCGCCAGCAGCCAGCTCCGTGTCTGCTGGTACCAGTGGTGCGGCGGCATCTGAGGCCAGGGGTAGTGGTGGTTGCCCGACCAACACCTCTGATGGCCGCTTATACTGCAGCAAACGGTCCAGTGCCAGTACTCGCAGCACCAGCGCCGCAGCTGTAGGAGCTGCCAGCGTAGCCGTAGGAGATGACCACAGGCGCCAGCTGGGAGCGAGCCTAGTGCCCGCCACCATGACCTCAAGCAGCGCCAGAGCTTGCAATAGCTGATGAAAAGTGGCGCGCTCAGGTCAGGTTGCAACCAATCTTAGTGTATCACTGTAATACATGATGTCAAGTATGTCACCTATGAAATGTTGTGATTAAGTCATGGCTTAGGTGTACACTCAGGGCCTGATTTTGGGACTGCAGAACTGAACCTTGCATCAAATCATAAGGGCTCTCTAAGTCAACATAGCAGTCCTATGTCATGTCCAGACAAACCAATTACGGACAGTCAGAGCCAAAATGAGACCCTTCAAGTCGAGTCAGAAACCATTTAGAATGAAACATTCAATAATGAATGTGGAAGTGCAGTCATTAGGGGTTAGGGTACCGACTCACCTCCACGGACTTGGTGGACGACTTGACAAGCCGCCGCCACGCACGCCGTCGCTCTGCGTCCCCGCGCCACTCCTCCCACCCGCCGCCCCCGGCCTCAAGTGCAGCCTCTATGTCCAGAAGCATTTCCCTGACACAGACAAGGTCGGGGCCCAAATCCTCATCTGCAACTGCGCCCGCTGAGGCCCTTGGCTGGGAGTTGGGCTGGAGGCTCATGCGCCTCACGTTCTGGCGCCGGACGCCTGACAGGCTGGGGTTGGCCACCATGGCATGCGGGAGTTCCCCCACCTCCGCCGCCCTGAAAGGTGTTGGGAGCTCCGCGCCCGGCTGTTGTGCAGGCGGCAACAAAACAACCTCCGGTCCAACATCTGAGGCTGGTCCCAGAAGCTCGTCCATGCTGACGGCGCCGAGCAGCTGATCATCGTCGTCATCTGAGGCCAATGGCGCTGTGACCATCGGAATCTTGGACTGCCCCAGCAGTCGTACGGATGGTAATGGAGGCGGAGATGGAGGAGGAGCCTTGCCCGCAGCAGCGGCGTTGGCAGCGCGGTCCTGCGTTGGCGACTCTGACTGGGGCCGCACGTTCAAGTCGATCTGCAGTAGCCTCGCGTGGCGGACCGGGGCAGGTTTCGAGCGAGGTGCTGCCACAATTGGGGACGAGCCGATTGTGTTCGCATCCTCTGCCAAGAGTGGACCGACAGCAGCGGCTGCCAGGGGCATCGGTGGAAGGGCGCCGCCCTTATCAGAGACCATCACCATTTCAGGCAGCACTGGGACCATAAGCTCAGGGTCGACTTGGACATCAAACTCCAGTTCGATGTCAGGGCCAGCGGCGGCACTCCACAAGCCTTCTGATGCCACTGACAGCGACGTCAGGAGTGTAGCTGCGGTGTTGCTCAGCAGTGGCAGCGGCAGCACCTCGCTGTCGCTCTTGACCTTGGACGGCAGCACTGGCTTGGGAGCTGCTGTGGTGCTGGGCTTCTTTGGCTGTGGCTGTGGCTTCAGCGAGAACGGTGCCCACCTGTCCCTCGGCCCTGCACGACAAACACACCACCAGACGATCAATAATCTTGACCAAGAAAACTGATACATACAGGCCTTCAGACCTTCAGAAAACTTGGCTACTGACAGGTCCCGCTCTCAGCCTCAGATGTCCTGCCCTCAACTCGGTCAACCAAACTAGGTGGCACTATCAAACGTCAATGCATGCTGTATGGCAGACCGAGTTACCGTATTGGCACACTAGGCCTGCCGGCCCTGAAGAGCTGGTATATCTGCTACTTTGCTTTGACGGTTGACTTTGTACAGTTGGCGCAGTTATCCTGCATGCAGTAGCAACTCAAAGCACTGACGAGTGGCAGCTGCAGATCTCCTGAGGACAGCATAGTGTTGTCCTGGCTGCCTATACTTCATACCCCCAGTCCTAAGCGATGGTAATTTTCCCATAAATAATGTAAATGCATAAAATCTGCCCAAAGATGCCCAATAAGGTGGCTTTCGAACCTGCATCTGGGCTGGTGACTGGGCCAAGCATAGTCCTTCTGGCCTTGACATCGCCGGTCCTGCCAGACTGGTCGATCCTGTCGCTGCAGGAGGAAGGAGGTGCCAGCAGGCCCCAAGGAGGATCAACAGACGAGAGCTGCGGCAGGAGGACTGGCAACTCCTTGGCGCGCAGGGCATCACCGATCGGGTCCAGAAAAGCCGCAGCTGCAGCGGCAGAAACCGTGTCCGGCACGACGCTGGTAAGCCTGTCGCGCAGGCCGCTGGGCAGCTCGGCAAGCCACGACCCGAGCGCCCCAAGCGCCGCCTCCGTGCTGGGGTATGGAGCCATAGTCCTTGCGCGCTTGGCCACCTGCAGCAACGGCGGGGCCAGCCTCCAAGCCCCACCGCAGTCAACAGACTCGGCCTCTGCCATTGCCCAGACTGCAGAGGCATCGCCCCATGGTGGTGGCGGCAGCAGTGCTTGAGAATCTGGTGGCGACACCTTGAACTCCTTGCACTGCGCTGCGTGCGCTGTGAGCGAGGTGCTGGGCTGGAGGCTCTCGTGGCACGTTTGGCAGTGCTGTCGGCCACTCCAGATAGGCTCCAGACAGCTGCACCTAGCAAGTCGACGCCGCTCCTTCACCATGCCGCTGCTTGTAACGTGGGCCTCGTAGCTCAGAAGAGCAGAAGCTTGAAAGTGAGCCCGGTCCGCTTCCACAACCTTACATGATAAGTGGGTCGGCTCGACTGTCCTCCAGGCGGACCTGGCCTCCCGCAGGTGCTTGAGTAGGGGCCCCTCTTGCTCGTACACACTTGCGTCCGTGTCACCTGGTTGTGTGTTGGCAAGCCATGCTATCACTTCATCAACTTGCTCTGGGGAAATTAAGGCCGACCACTGCCCCATGCTCATACTCGCGCCGCATGCTTCATTGTCCACCATCTCGCTTGATTTCAGGATGAGAATCTGTCTCCATGTTCCTTGTCCCGATTCCACGCTCCAGAAGCGTCGGCCCAACCGGTCCATCCCTAAACAGTGCCAAGGGCTACTGCTAGCATCATCCTCCGTGCCTGTCACAATAGTACCATCTTTCCTTCTCTTCATTGCTCTACCATCCGCAGCTTCTTCCATCTGGCGACCAGCTTCGGAGATTGCCCCTCCAAGCAGCAGCGGTTGGCCCTGAGTGCTGAGTGACCCCGTGTCAAACGCCTCAATGCAGAGTAAGCCCAGCAGCCTTAGCTTCTGCAACAACAACACAATGAGTATGGTGTGAAGAACACTGAAGAGGCATCCCACATCTGAATCTGAAGCCATTGCAGCCATGACTACTTGGTGGACTAGTCTCTCAGAAGCATGTCCTTGACCAGGTCATGTATAATCTGAAAGAGGAAGTAGCAGAGACGATGAAGCGAGGGACAAAGTTGTTCTGGCGGAACACGCCTTGCTATCAGAAGTGATGTCTACCAGACTCTAAGCACCACCTTGTTCTGAGCTATACAAGAACACAAAGAGTACACCAAGAAGGCACAAATCCTGAGAGAAATAGTTAGGCCTTATGTGCAACCATTCAAGGGGAATTGCATTTTGCTTGGACTTGTCAGATAGAATATATGATGATTAAGAGCAGCAGGGAGGGATGGTCCAAGACAAAGCCCAAACTCCCACACTGTTGACCTTCACAATAAAACTAGGCAGTAGACCTTGAGCAGTATCCTTCTGCACTGCACTGAGGGTGCTGACACATTTTGGCAATGTTGCACCTTGTCTGACTTGGAGTCAAGCAGTTTGGACTTTCGTCAAAGGGCAGCCTTACATCATCGGCAGACAGCTGACAATATTCAGAGCAAAGCTGCTCCACCAGCCGGAACCTCCACGCCTGGCGCACATCTCCTGTCACAGTTGACTCCGGTGGCTCCATTTCCCCATGATGTTCTCGTATGTCTGGTTGACTTTGGCTGCCCCTCTCACTCTGAGCGCCCCTCCCAAGCACCACGCAAGATGGGCAGTGCCATGGCGGCCCCCCAGCTGACTGCAGCACCTTCACGGGGGGCTCCAGACAGTACCCATGGTAGCCGCGCCCACATGCACTGCACCGCAAGTACGGCATGCCGCCCACAACGTGCTTGCTCCCGCCGCACACCTGGCACTCCTCACCGCCGTCCTCCTCCCATGGAGCGGGCGGCAGCTCAACCTCGCTGAGAACTGTGTGCGCCAAGCCGGCGGCTCTATCAGTGCTGAGAGGCACCTCAGAAGAGGCTCGCCTCTGACGCGCATGCTCCTCTGCTCGGTCCTGTACCACAACCTGCAGGTCCCAAAAGACGTGCTCGCAGCATAATGTTAGAGACCCCCTTCAATATGAGAAGGAATTAAAGCATGTCAAGACCATGTAAAGCAGTGCAAGACGGTAGTTTTAAAGGAAATATGACCTGCCAGCGATAAAATTACAATGTCATCGACCAACTATGCTAGTATGGTGAGTACGTGTATTTTCAGCAAGCAATGCGCCAACAGTTGATACTTGTTGCCCCTGGCAACAATGTACTTTGTGGAGCGTGCTGGAGGTGAAGTACCTGCTCGTGAAACAGTCTCTCAAATTTCTGGGCAAGTTGGTTGGCAGCTGACCTCTCCTTTGTCCCCTCCCTAAAACACAATCGTACATTTACCCAGATCTGCCATTTGCCAAGAGAGTGTAAGGATAAGGGAGCTTCATGCTCAGACTCATAAGATCTATGTTCTACGTCCTGATCTCATGGAATTCAAGCTTCAGAGCTTGCAGATGAACCCTTCGACGTGCGGCTCAAAGCCTGATGTGTGAAGCACGTTATCTACTTATCATCCTTGACTTACATGACAACCCTCTGACTCAGAAAGAAAAGTCAATGCACCTGGCGCATGTCAGCCTTGAAGGCTGCTGTAGAGCAGCCATAGGCTCCAGCAGCAAGCCTAGCATCCACAACACGGAAGTCCAATGGCCGCCCAGCAGGCAATGCATGATCCCAGCTGTGGAACAACCTTCCCGCATCGCTAGCTGCCACCTGTGCCAGAGGTCTCAATTACGTTCTACACTTTGACCTGCTGATTTATTGAGAGCAAGACACATGCTCTGTAGACACCTCTTGTCTTGTTTCAAGTGTTGCTGTGAAGCCCTCTGTGTTGAGAGCCTCTTCCTCTCTTCTATTGCATCAGGAAAAATGCATCTCATGTCTGGCCAGGACTGTGCATGGACGTGTAAGTAACATGCACACTGCACCCGAGGAGATCAATTTGACTAAGCACTTGCTGCAGAGCTGATAAGTGTTGCTAAGTTGCTGATGTGCAGCTGATGTGCAGTACATGGCCACATTATCAGGTCAAGCACCTTGCGAAGAACAGCTCGACAGCGACGCATGGTCACTGCCAGTGCCCTGGCTGACTTGGGTTGGTCCTTGGGGACAGGGGAGACTAGATGTAGGGGCCTCTGGTTCTTAGCAATCTCCAGTACCTCCATCGCCATTCTCTGACATGGACATGAAGAATGTAAATTGTTATCATCGTGTTGCATGGAAGTTGGCATGCCAGTAGCAGCAAAATGTGTTACTGCAAACTCAAGAGTATGCATATAGTGTGACCTTGTCTATTGACAATAGAAACCTCTTCAACATTCGTCAGTCAGAAGGGATTCGAATAAATGCAGCCAGATCCCTCACCTTTGTCGGGCCGGATGCATTGCCCTTGTAGATCTCGCGGCTGATAGCCCACTCTAGCTTGTCACGGGCCCACTCAGGGGGCCCTGCGTCCAGTGCCGCGCGTATGCAATTGCGGATGCGGGCGCCCACGTTTGTTGCTAGCTTCAGGACGGGCTCCAGCGGCACCCACCAATTTGGTGTGCCACTACTGCCATCTCCCCCACCCTTGCCGCTGCTAGGTAAGGCTAAGTCTTCTGCACCGCTGCCTCCATTGCTGCTCGCCTGCTGATCCTCCACGTCAGGCAGCCTTGCAAGCGCCACACTTGGTGTAGGGATTACTCCTGCTGGATGGGTACTGTGGTCAGCACTGGAGGTCATTATGGGTAACCCGTCTTGCAGAGGGTCTACTGCAAGAACACGCGGTACGTCTTGCCATGCCTGCACCAACAGCTGCTCAGCACCTGCTAGGAGCTGCACATCAAGCATCAGATGACAGTCAGACCATTGCTCAGATTCAGTGTCATGGTGGCCTGCACGTGCACGAGTTACGATTTTGATTTAGCCCGAAAAGAAGTAATTAATCAGCACACAGTTGTGTTTGCAACACAACTATCCAGCCAAGGCTGGAAAATTGAACCCAGTCACTGCTACTACTACTTGCAGTCCATGGACAAGAAGCTCCACTAAGACTCATGATAGTACCTGCGCATCGCTCTCAATTGACGCTGCTGAAGCCTGCCCAGCATCGCCGCACAAGGTCCGCCACAGATTGGCCGCCTGGCTAGGTAATAGCCTTGCAGTAGCGCTCTTCGCTATCTCAGGAGGGGCCTGCGCAGAGGCCTGCCTGTCGCCGCCCTTGGTTACTGCTCTCCGCAAGCACTCGGTTGCAAGGAATGTGCGTCTGGCAACCTCTGGCCACGTCTGTGCCGTGACTGGGCACCCTCCATCGTTCCCAGAGCTGCTGCTGTATGCCCCAACAGTAATGCTGCCATCACTTGCTTGCGACAGCTGACACAGCAGCCTCGAATACACGAGCTTCACAAGCACCAGATATACATGTATCAAAGTAGCCTCAGCTTTGCCATCATCGACTGGTGGAGACAACCCCAGCTGTGGGCTGGTGCTGCTTGCTGTAAGGCCGGCCTCGAGCTCCTGCAGCAATAGCGGGCGTGCCAGACCCAGCAACCGATGTGACCGGAGTAGGAAGTCCCAGACCTGTGGATAAGAGAAGGCGTCTCCATCAAGCACTTCACTCAGCACTGCAAGGTTGACTTAAATGAGGCAGTATTACTGTAAGTGAATGCCTCAAGGGCGAACCACCCTAAAGTAGTACTATGCACTGGAGCAATACGCCAACTTCTTGGCAAGCTTGCATCAAGCAAACAACTTGTTCCCCTTTATTCAGGGTTTGTGACTTGTGAGGTAAAGAGGTGTAAGATATATGATGTCCAGAGCACCCAAAATGTCCACCAGATGCACGTCATACAGGCCTACGTGACCGGCGACCAGAGAGAACCACTGTGGCAGCGCTGCTAACTGAGGGACGCGTAATCAGTATGTCGCAGACACAGCCATCTCTGTGATTGTCATGTTTATTCTGTCTCACCATGCTTGTAGTGCTCAGAAGCATTGATCAATCTTCATGGGGAGCTTGACACAGAAAAGGAGCTATGATCCAGGTTCAGGGCTCTGCATGCTGAGAATGATTGGCAACTATCACCTTGAGGAAGTCGACCAGCAGCTCCGCAGAGAAGCCCGCCCCAACAGCCACACCTTGCAGAATGGCCGCTGTCTGCCCCCTTGGATGATCCTTCTCATGCTCTTGGTGGCCCTTTTCGACCTCGTGCTCCCCCTCCCTCTCCTTCTCGCTCTCCCTCTCTTCCTGGGACAAGAATAGGTAGGATCCGCAGCATTCTGCGCCAGGGAGGCCCTCGATGAGCTCGACAGTCTCCGGGAGGTCAAATCCAAACTTGTCTCTGGCCGCGGCCTGGAACCAATCAGATGGCGCTGGGGTCCTTGGCCCGCCATCCTGCAGCCAGGCATCTGCAAATTTACGCCAGGCATCCGCCGGCGTAGCAGCCTCCGCAAGTAGTGGCCTGGGGGCAGCGCCATCGGCCACCATTGGTGTGGCACCGAGAACGTCATGCTCCGTATCTTTGATGAGGGAGGAGACGGCATCCTCCTCCCAGCTGCCGACGCTCCAGCGCCTCCTGCCAGAGACACGAAACACCGGGCCTGCATCGCCGCCGTCCAGCACTTCACTCACACACGCCACACCGCTCGCCGGTTCACGCCAGGCCGAGCGGAAGCCTGGTGGCCAGATGTGGAGCGTGCCATGGTACGCTGGCCGGGGATCAATGCGCCCGAGCGACAGGATGGCAACGTCGCCCACCTGAAAAGGCAGTGACAGCTGCGCACCGAACACGAGCTTGTTGGAAGGCTCAGCCTAAGTGTAGCAAATTGCAGAAGTACAACAAAAGCCAGCGAGCTTATGCACCTGTGAACACCTGCATAATGCTGGAAGGACTCCGCATTAAGGTCTATATCATAAATAGTATACGTCAGTCTATAAATCAGAGTCTTAGACAAGGCAACTTACTGACACTTAGCTGCGCTGAAAGCTGCCGTGAGCAGCGGCGTCCATAACGCAAGAGGACAAGACCTCCAGAGAAAGCAGACTGGCTAGTGGTCACCTTCATGTGAGCCCTCAAGAAAGACATGACCCCTAAAGTACATGGCTGTATTTCGCGCTTGACACTTGAATGGAGGCCTCAGGTGTCGTATCTTAAGTCCATCGGCACAATGTACCGCTGGTGCTGTGTTAAAGCCAGGCGCGTCACTGACCCGCTGCAACGACTGCCGCGCCCGGGCAAGCGCGGCCTGCCGCCGCTCATCGAGGTCCTCGTGACGTGGCCCCGCCCTCATCCCCAGCGGCAGGAGCGCCGTCACGCCGGCAGCCTGGCAGGTGCTGCAGAACCACTCGTCCACGCTGCCGAGGCAAGCGGCTGGGGGCTGCTCCAGGCACGCGGCGTGGAAGCCGTGCTCGCAGCCGTCGCACAGGAGCGTGCCCTCGGCGTCCTCGGCCCGGCCGCACAGCTGGCAGCTGGCGGCGGCGGCGGCGGCGGCGGCGTCTCCGCCGCGGCCCGACGGCGGCGCGAGGGGCGGCGGCTGCTCACGGAGGCGCAAGCCGTCGAGTGGCACCGGCAGGGGCCGCGTCCGGCTCATGCTGCGGCCACGCTGCCTTGCTCATGTCGCTGCGCCGTCGCCGCTGCCACTCTCCTCTCTACCAACGCCGCCACTGCCGCCGCCGTCGCCGCCGCCGCCGCCGCTGCAGCAGGGGTCTCACTGCAGCGGGAGGGGGCAAATTTAAGTTAGACTGAGAGGCAGCTAAAGGGTCATTAAGGTTAGTCCTAACCGGCGCCCTTCTGGAGCAACTCCGATGGTCACTGAACGACTCGGGGTTCCTAGATCTCCCATAAATTGTATTCTTCTTCTGCTAACTTTGTCACTTTAGCGCATTGTGGGCCTTTGGACCTTGTCCGTTTTGTCTGGACTGGCTATCTACAGCCCCTGCCTTGTATGAGAAGAAAATGAGGATATAAGCATTGTCTAAGAAGAGCTGTTTATTTTGGGGGAGAGCATGTCAAGTCCGACATTTCGACCACCGTTTTGATCACTCCCCTCCACTCCAAACCCCAAACCCAGGCGGCGGCGGCGGCGGCGGCGGCGGCGGCTGACACTGGCGCGGCGACTCCCAACGACGGCGGCGATGGCGGCGGCGATGACGGCGACGACGGCGCTGGCTGCTTCTGCTTGAGCTGACTGGCGTGTCGTCGACAGCCTCCAAGCCCAGCGCAGCTCGAGGCTGCGGTCGTCGCCAAAGCCGGGTGGGCTATATGTGGCATGCTTCTGTTGGGTTGTCCGAGTAGATACATTTTCGGCCGGTTCTCTCAGCATGGGGCCTTAGCGAGCCACAACCCATCATTCGGCATTGTGCCTATGCTCGCAGATCTGATGTCTGTGACCACTGGCTCTCTGCCTGCAGGGGGTAATGTTTAACAATGTCACATATCTTCCTGTTGGTGGGCTGATCGAGGTGAGGTAAACACCTACCGCTCTTCTATTCCTTCTCAACCTTTATAGTGTTCGTCAGCGCATGGGTTTATTGGTATATACGCTGCGGTGGGAGATGAGGACACTTTCCCCACATGATCGACGCTGATTCGAACTGTGCGACGTTGACTCTCCGGAGTCCAAGCCAGTAACCTGATCCCACCACCATGCAGCGACACAAATCAGCTTGCAACTTCGCTTGCTTTAGAAGGAAAGCGTGCTTGTGTATCTATGTCGGAGACAGAATAGCCTTCACAGCTCAAGGTTCGTGGTGTTGTGGGGTGCGTGGTCCTGAGGCCCTTTCGAGATACTAAAGGCCAACTGGCTAGCTAGCAACTGCTTGACAACGCAGTTTGCAGAGAGAAAGTTTCGCAAGTAAGTCTCAAGCTTCTATTGTCACCTGCTGAACATCAACCGAAAGCTCGTTACATGGCGCATTAAGTTCTTTGTCGACTCCAGCTCTGCGAATCACAGACGTGCAGGCAGCTCACATCGGCATTTGGTATCTGGGGCCGCTAGCACCTGTGCAATGACCGGCTTCATCGTACAAATTGCCGAGACTAACTGTCAGGCAGTTGCGACGTGCGCCGGGGTTCTCATCCCCAGTGTTCACTACTTTTTCACGCCCACACCCACAACTTATCGACTAGGCCTAGTGTCCAGCACTTCCAGTCGTGAACAAATGGGTACATGTCAAGGTATAAGGTCAGGGTCTAGGTTGTTGGTGTGACTAATAGGTCGTTGAATCTCGTGACTTATGTCCATTTGTGAGTGTTGCACTGCAGATGTCACAGAAAGTATTCGATGCAAAGCTGACCGGACAATCATATGACTGAAAGCTACTACAGAAACCTCCGTGGGCCAGGTACTTGCGAATATTCTGGCTGTGGGAATAAGGGTTATAGTAGTTGCTACATGTCAGCTTCCTTAAACAAGTCCTGTCACTATCACCAAGCTGCAGGGCTTGTGCCTGGAAGCCAAAGAAACGGGGGTGTCAGATCGGGCCTAATCACCTGTAGGTTGCCGGTCTGGCACTTCAACAAAACTCAGCTATGCACAACGGCTCTAGGCATTCATTCGCCTAAAGCTTACCTGGCTGGGACATAAATTCCCTTGTAAATATGCACACACGGTTGTTGCTCATGCATCTTATGATTTGGTCCACAACACCAGCTGTGCTTGCAGCATAAGCATTAGCCAAATGCAGGAAAGTTGCTATTTTGGTTTTTGCGTCATTTCTCTGCTGCCGTTCTCATCAGGAGGTTTACACTCTGGCTATTCGCCCAATACTATAGCTGGTCGCTTCTGGAAAGCTGGAGCTTCTGACCTTCACCCCCTGCCTTATGGCCCCGATTATGAGCATGCGAGCGTCCATGTTCTCAGCTTGTGCAGGTACTGCACGTGTTTACAGGGTACACTCGCTGGCCTTCAAGTTCACGAAGGAATGGAGTGTACATTAGGAGAAGGAGGGCCTGTGTGGCCAAGTACAAAGGGCTGCGGAGAAGTGGGGTCCACAGCGACCCACTTCGCATGGCAGCCCAGCCTTTAATCGCTGGCAATGATCCGCAGCCTTCATGGGCTCGTCGCGCTTCAAAACGAGCAGCCTGTTTTGCCGCACATAGTCTTCAAGCCCGTACAACATTTAGCTCGTTGCGAGTCGTCTTCAGCTCCCCATGACTCTCACCATAAGAATTTGTAAGAGAGCCCGAGAAGAACCCCCAGGTGTTAAACACCTCTGGCGTGGAAGAGTTTCTCTCGGGCTCTCTCAACAATGCCCTTGGTGAGCTTCATGGAGAGCTGAAGGCTTGCGACAAGCTAGAAGTCATCAGTATGTGCCGAAACTTCGAAGGCTATGATTACGGAATTTTCGGGCATTTCAGGCTGCTACTTTCGAATCTGCATGACAAGCTCGTAATGGCTGTGGACCAGTGCCAGCGCTTCAAGGCTGGGCTGCCCGGGCTGATGTGGAAGTTGGTTGCTCTGGACCCCACTACTTCGCAGCCCTTCGTGACCTTGTCAAAGAGGCGTCGCAAATGAGCTCATATGGCACGCCTTCCCCAGGAAGGCTAGAAAAGGCAGAGATGTCAGGGCCTGTTGTGTTCCCTCAAATGCCCTCTGGCATTCGGACGACCACTCTCAGGGTACGTCCTTATGAGTAAGCTCCGTAAGAGGAATTGCCAAGTTCCCATACCCTTGTAGGTACTTACCGAAGTAAGCAAAAATGACCGCCACTGAGGTACATTCCGTGGCACAGGCCAACCCCGACGACCGAAGTCTTCTTGGGGTCGACGCACATGCCGTCTTTGCCCACGACATGCCCAAGGTATGTCAGCTCCGGCTGGTAAAAGACACTTTGATTTCTTGGTATACGAGTGATTCTCACGCAACACTGGCCGCAGGTGCACCACCACCTCGCACCTGGTCAGCCATGCTTTAGCAGCTATTGTAGGTTTCACAGAAGAGGTTCGTTATCTCCAGATAGTCGGCCAAATCCCAGCGCCTGTCACAACGTATTGAGCTGGCATTTTCAACTGTTTGCCTCTGCTTACTTCGCCGAGCCGGCCTCCTTTGCTGGCTCCTTCTCATCCGACACCACCTGTACATTCGTACCGGGCTGGCACTCACAGCCTTGCACCTCTCAAAATTGTCCATCTTTTGTGCTCCTCAAGGCATTTTTGGTAGGATAATCACTCGGTAACCTTGAGTGAGGAGCCGCAAATCAGAAGATTAGCAGCCAGAAAGCAATCGCCTGAGGAAAGCCAGAGGCTGCAGCTAGAGCACGGCCAGCACGCAGATGCAAGGCGTGGGCCATTGATTGCTAGTGTGAACTGGACAGGCGCATCCGAAAGACCTGAGCTAGCAATTTGGATTTGCATTGCTCTCCGGCTGCTAGTCTCTGATATGCGGCTCCTCACTAGAGGTTACTAAGTGATTCTCCTGCTGGGAAAGCTTTGAGAAAGTGCTCTGTGGCCCCTTCTGACCTTGTCGATTCTTTTTGGGCTGGATGTTCACAGCCCTTGCCCCCTTTGGGCGAGCTCCCTTTGATGGGAGAGCCACATTCTTTAAGAGTGCTCTTGCTCTTCCTCCCTACCGCCGTTGAGGCGGTGCTGCAAGAGCAGACAAGAGGCAGAAGCAGACCCGAGCTAAACGTCAGAACGTCACAACTCAACGCCGAATGCTTATTGATAGATTGCAACGCCCACATCACCCTGTGAGAGAAGGCGCGCGGTGCGCATGAAATGAAAGGGAGGCCAAATCAAGCCAATACCTTGTTCAGGCACAAAAGTATTTGCGAAATAACAGGGCTACTTAAGTGAAGCCCTATGCTAAGGTGGCTAAGGTAACAGAGTGACGATGTAACGATCAGTGAGAGATCACATCACGGTCGAGCATTTTGCAGGCTCCAACAAGCTGGCAGCAAAGGTGGTGTTTCGTTTCGAGGCTCACGTCTGGGGATAGAACTCGGCCTCTGCTTTGTGTTTGTGGGGCAAGGGAAGGTGTCGAATTTCCGAGGGCGTCGGTTCCGGAGAGGGGCCTGTAAAGCAATGCGGCGGCCGGGGAGGAAGTTTTTGTGTATTTGAAACAAACAAAGGCCAAAATGGCAAGTACAAAGGCAAGCACATTTAATGACGTACATCACCTACAGCAGATTGACCCGCTCAGTAAGCACGGGTCAATACATAAAGGTCACCTATCGATGCCTGGAAACCAGGTGGCAGATTCGAAGCCCTTCTGCCACCAACTAGAGCTGGCCCAGCTTTCTGGTGCAAAGCATTAGCCTGAGCACGCTGCAAACATGCCGAAACTCATCGCCGCAAACCGATAGATATGCAGCTGGCAAGCCCATCTCAGCTGGTAACACATCTGCACGTCGTCCATAGCCTAGATTGGCAATATTCTGAATGAGAGTGTGGAAACGAGGACCTGAAGTGCCAAAGATGTCGACTGCAGCTGGCAGGAGCATTGGGGGTAATCAAGAGAGAAGGCGTGCGGAGCGCATGAAACGAAGGGAGGCCAATACAAGCCAATACATTGTTCAGGCAGAGTCTAGTGCATACTAAACAAGGCTACATCATACGGAGACCTAAGCTAAGGTGCCAAAGGTGAAGTTAGTAACCACGGGAATCGAAGTAATGCTGCAGCTTTCCATGTTCTGCACTGCCCACTGCGTGGCCAGCGATGTGCATCGATGCTGGAGCAATTTCTCTTCATAGGTGGTCCATCCTCCCCCCGGTTCTGACATAGCATCTTTCAGGCCCCTTCGTAGCTGCTAAGCGCTTTTGCCCTTCGAACCTGTCAATTCTTTTCGGGCTGGCTTTTCACACCGCATCGACTCCACCAATCCCACCAGATCGGCCTCATTTGCAGGGCACGCGGTCAGCCAGGCGGCCCGGGGCAAGGAGCGAAAGTATGCTAGCCACCCGGTTGGTGACGAATTCGCGACCCTGGCGATCGATGTGCACGGGGCCTTCGGCAGTCGAAGATGAGCTCGCCCATTATGAGAGAGGGGCTGGCAGAAGCCAGCCAAAAAAGAATGGACAACATCCAAAGAGCTCCAACACTAGCTAGGCATCTAGACAACTAGACATGACGGAACCACACGAAAGTTCAATACCCGCGGGTGAGCAACATCAGGTCAGAGTAGCTCGAGGCTGGAAAAGATGCAGCCGGGCGAGATCCGGAAGCAGCAACAAGAGCACGGCCCGCGCGCGAGTGGACGGCATGAGCGAGTGAGCGTTGAAGGGACACGGAGAGCCGCATCCGGAAACCCTGGGCCAGGGAGCCGGCCGCGTTGAAGCCGGGCAGCCCCCCTGGGTTACTGAGCGGGTCAGCTTAGCAGCAGGTGACGTACATTTGTCCAATGTGCTTGCCTTTGTACTTGGCCACACATGGCCTCCCCATCTCTTAATATACACGCATTTTCCTGGCGGACCCGGCCGCCGCTCCATGGCCTGCCGGGCAAGCCGCTGGAGAAGATCCAGCCAGCCGCTGCCGTAAGCCCCGTGGACGTCTATGGCAAGGGCCGCGAACTCATCACCTGGGGGGTGATCGGCATACTTCCGCTCCTTGCCCCGGGCCGCCAAAGCGACCGAAAGCCCAGCGGTCGTCGCCGACTTGGAGGGGTTGGCGGAGTCGACACAGTCGGCGGTCACCACATCCGCGATGATACGCGGACCGCCGCCGGGCGGGATGGCGACTAGGTCTGCGCGTCGAGTGTGGAG
>WELB01000268.1:558-28256 GCA_009602725.1 Spirogloea muscicola | reverse complement strand
CTCTTGCGACGTCGAGTTTCGGCCTGTTTGCAGCGTGCTCAGGCTAGTGCCTTGCACCAGAAAGCTGGGCGAGCTCTAGTAGGTGGCAGAAGGGCTCCGTTCCTGGCATCTAGTATTCATGCATCGAGTAGTGACCTTTATGTTTTGACCCGTGGTTATTGAGCGGGTCAATCTGCTGTAGGTTATGTAGATTTGTAGATGTGCTTGCCTTTGTACCTGGCCATTTGGCCTACATTTCTTTCTAATACACGATCTCTCCTTTTGGAAGAGCTCAGTTCCTCTCATTGATGCCCCCCCCCGCAGAAGTCACGGAGAGTAATATCCTGCTTGTTGCGCCTTCCGGCCCTTGAAGAAAGTGCTCGCCCATTGAGAATAGGGGCTGGAAAAGCCAGCCCAAAAAAGAATTAACAAAGGACGAGAAGGGGGCCAGGGGAAGCGCTAAGAAAAACAAGCACACAAAGAAACAAAGCAGCTACGGATCACTCAGTAACCCCTGCTAAGCAGCCTCAGGTCAGAGACGCTAGGCTACTGGAAGTGGGTCCCTGGCCAGAGCCAGAGGCAGCAGCGAGGGCTCTGCCGGCCCGCAGGTGCAGCGCGCGGGACATCGACCGTTGCAGCGAGACGGCCAAGCGCATCCGGTACACCTGCGCTAGCGACCCGCTGCAACGGGGCTGCGGAGCGGCGGTGAGGTGGTCGTGCACGGCGTACGCGCCGCCTTGGACCTGAACCCTGGATGGATGGCCTTGGCAGTAGATGTCCAGAATGCGTTTACCAGCGCAGACCGGGATGTCATCGCAGAGGAGCTGAGGGCGGCCTTCCCCAGCCTCCTCCCCTTCTTCAGGTTGGGATATGGTCAGCCAAGTGACCTGCTGTGGCGGACAGGGCATGGGGTGGTGGAAGTCCTTCGTTCCTCCACGGACGCGCGCCAAGGAGATCCGCTGGCTGGGCTCTACTACGCACTGGCTCACAACCGTGCGCTGCTGGCCACGGTCGCGGCTCACCCGGGCGTCCACGCCCCCACGTATGCTGACGACACAACGCTGGTGGGGCCGCCAGAGGACGTCGTGGCAGCCTTTGACACCTTCAAAGTGCAGCTGCGCGCGATCGGCTTGGGCATCCGCGCAGCCAAGTGCAGCGCTTGGTCTCCCCAGGGCCTGCCAGCCCTCCTGCGCCTGCCCTCGTGCTGTCAGACACCAGCTGGGGGCTTCATCCTCCTCGGCGCCCCCATAGGCTCCCCAGCCTTTGTGGTGGAGCAGCTCCAGGTACGACTGCAGGAGCACCTCCGGCCGGCGGACCGCCTCCACACGCTGCAAGACATGCAGCTGGCGACCGCCATGCTGACCAGGTGCATTGCCCACCGTCCGCACTACCTGGCCTGCGTCCTCCCTCCCTCCCGGGCGGTGAAGGCGGCGTACGCGGCTTTTGACTCCGGCGTTCTGGCGAGCGCTGCCACCCTCCTGCAACACCCCGGCTTCCTCACCACACCAGCCGCGTTGCTCCAGGCTAGCCTGCCTGTCAGTCGCGGCGGTCTGGGCTGCCGCCCAGTCGCCCGCGCCTGCGAGGCCGCCTACCTGGGCAGCTGGGCCCAGGTCGCCGCACCCATCAGCCACCGGTTCCAAGCGCACGGCATCCGCACCATGGAGCGGGTGGTAGCTGAAGTGGAGAGCGGCTCGTTGCCCTTCCAGGCTGCTCTCCGCGCTGCCCGCGACGCGCTCCTGGCGGCCCACCCCGACTTGTCGAAGCAGGTCGTCCCGTTCATCCACCTTGCGCACACCCCCGACCTGCGGGCCCAGACCCGCTACACTGCGCTTGTGGACAAAGCGGCCTACGACTAGGTGGTGGAGCTCCTTCCGCCGCACGACATCCGAGGGCGCGCCCGGCTCCTCTCCGCCTCCTCCCCTGGGGCGGCGGCGTGGCTATTAGCACTCCCCATCTACGCGGCGCTGACTATTCCAGACGCGGTATTCAGGACGGTGGCCCACCGGCTCCTCGGCCTCCTCCCTCCCTGCCTCATCGGGGTCCAACAGTGCGAGTGCGGTGCCCGCCACGATGACCCTGCGGCGTTGGCGGCCCACATGCTCCGCTGCGCACACGGGGGCGAGCGGACAGGTTCGCACGACCTCCTGCGAGACGCCATGCAGGGTGTGTTCCTGGAGGCCGGCTACAAGGTGGCAGTGGAGAACTCCACGATAATGCCCATCCTGCGGGGCGCCGATGGACAGCTTCATACCCGCTGCGCGGACCTCGTTGCCATCCCGCCCGGAGGAGGTCCGCGCATCATCGCTGATGTGGTAACTGACGATTGCGTTGATTCGGCCAACCCCGCGAAGTCGGCGACGCTCGTCGGGCACGCGGTCGCTCTGGCGGCTCGGAGTAAGGAGCGCAAGTACTCTGACCACCCTCCAGGCGATGCCTTCTCGGCACTGGCCATTGACGTACACGGGGCCTTTGGCAGTGGCTGGTCTCCTCCAGCGGCTTGCCCGGGAGGCCATCGAACGGCGGCAGGGTTCGCCAGGCTTCAATGCTGCCGGCTCCCTCTCGCAGGTCTTTCGGATGAGGCTGGCGGTCTCGCTGCAGCGCTCTTTGGCTCATGCGATCCACGCGCGGGCTGGCCGTGCTATGGCTGCTGCTTCCGGGTCTCGGCAGAGTGCCACTTCTCCTGCTCCGAGTTACTCTGATCTGCTGTTGCTCACACGTGGATACTGAGCAGCCATCTGCATCTCCCTCTGCACCGTCTTGCACTTTGTAGTGTAGTCCTTTTTCGGCACTTCTTTCTTTGGCTTTGAACATTGTCCATTCATTTTGGGTTGGCTTTGCCAGCCCCTCTTCTCAATGGGCGAGCATCTTCTGCTGCAGGAAAGTCCACCGGCTCCCGGTGGAAGCGACGGGCGATGGCGTGGCGGGCGAGCAGGGCCCTTGACCCTGCTCATTTTTTCATGTGCAGCCATCGCCCTCTACTGGGAGTCTATCTCCTCTGGGGGCTGGCCTCTCACGGCCAATGCCTTACATTTGAAGAGCTGTTTCTCCTTTCCAGGGTTGCTAATGGCTTCCGTGGTGGTGGTTTGGCGCCTCAGTGTAGCTTGTCAGATATGCATGTGCTCACTCGGGGATATTTAGTGTCCACCTTAGCCAGCTCATTACCCAGTCAACAGGACATTTGTAAGGCTAGAAATGGCCTCCCATTCAATTCCATGCGCACCGCGCGCCTTCTCTCTCTCTCTTTCCAGGGGAAAAACGTGTGTATTAAGAGATGGGGAGGCCATGTGTGGCCAAGTACAAAGGCAAGCACATTGACAAATGTACGTCACCTGCTGCTAAGCTGACCCGCTCAGTAACCACGAGTCAGCACATAGAGGTCGCCAACTGATGCTCGAATACCGGACGGCAATCGAAAGGGTCTTGAACTACCAGCCAAGGCTCAACCAGCTTTTTAATGCAACGCATGAGCCTGAGCTCGCTGCAGACAAGCTCTGGGGGGGGTTGGTTTTTAAAGCGACGCATTTCCGCCCTCTAGTTCCTCTGGTCTGCATTTGTTGACTAGAGAGACATCGAGCGTCCATTCGCAGATTGCAGGGAGAGTTGTTTCGGATTTCCCACATCCGGCCTTTCCGGCGCTTACTTGTTCATTCCTTGTAGGCTGGCCTCTTTCAGTAATTTTTTTACTTTGAAAGGGCTGTAAGTGTTTCTTTGTTTATAGGCTGGCCTTGTACTGCCATCGCCGTACTTTGGAGAGGCTAACTGGTTGACTGATGATCTTGGACCTTTCTTAATCTTGGAGCATTGGAGAGTGTTTGTTCCCTACGTTGTTATACTGGTCGAATACTATCTGTTGTACAAGCTTCTGTGGTGGCGGCACAGGTATTGCCCTGTTTAATATCTGATACCCTAGCCCAAAGCACATGCCCTTACCATCTCCATAATCAATAATGCAGGCAAGCAACCAGTGCCAAAAGTGAGATTTAAAGTTCATAAGCCAATGTGGGCCGCAACATGTTATGGCAGGTGTGCTCTGTCTACACGCAACTGTTGTGTTATCTGCGCTGCTAGTTGCACTGACAATAAGGTTAAGTTGCACATGCTACAGAGAAGTGCCTCTGCCTAAGAGCCATCTTCTAGAAGATCTTGTACTCTCTACTGAGCATGAATATCGACCTTATTATGACGGTCCTTTTGAGATGAGCCTACCATATAGAATATTAGACCCGGATGAGTGCTGTAAATTAGCATACAAGTTTACATAAGTAGTTGTTATATGCACGTCCCTGCAGCGCTACTTGTCCAACGATGTCACTGAGTGGTGACCATAAGTACGGAGCCTTGAGAAAGAATCATATGAATCAAGAGGATATGCGGACTTGTAAAGGAGACAGAGCCTTTAATGATAAGAAGAATTGTCACTGGTACGTGCATTACAACGGCTACCCAGGACTCTGCTCAAGAGATATAAGATTAAGGCTGTTATAGTGGTTTTACACAAAATCAGTGAAGAAAACCGCATTACAAGATATACCGAGAGGTGCAGTACTTATAATATCGCACGGTATACATGGAGAGTTTGATCCTCAAGACACAGACAAATTGATAGAGAACTTTGTAAATATAACTAATCCAAGAATTATGTTGACTTCTATGCATGCTGCAGGCATAAGCAAGCCTAAGCATTACATACACCAGCAGAACAACAACATCACGTGTTTTAACGAAAGAACTGACAAGATAGCCAGGTCCTCGGGGTGGCTTTTTTTAACGCATCAAGCTATGATGGTACTCACTACGGACTAGGAGTAGATTTTATAAAGGCACAGTTGCTCTTTAACATACTTGAGAGAATGTAATAAGTTGCTTGAAGGCAGATTCATGTACAGCTTGCTGGGTTTATCCAAGTGCATTTGAGATCCTAGGATACTGGCTTCTTAAAGCTACGGTAGATAAATTGCTTGTCTACCAGCATTCACTGCTAGCTTTTTGTAAAACCCTGCAGTCTGACAGGTAGTTTGTGCTACTAGTTTGTGCTCTTTTGAGTTCAATTTGGAGTATGGAGTAAGCTTTATTTGTTCTGATAATATACAAAGAAGGATTATTTAGCCATATCTGTGAATTTGTTCTAAAGGCTTAAAAGAGGAGCCATAAGAAATGTATAGAAAGATGAATACTCTACCACCATGATGCATCTATATATCTCTCATAAGACTGCTCCCTGTCAGGCCAAGTACATTCGGAGTAAACTGAATGCGTTGTTAAAGAGAGATCAACACCCTAGTACAATGTATGAACACGCTAACAAGAAGCTGATGTAAAAGATGGCTATAAGTTACATGGGTCTGTGCAACCAGCGCCGACTTCTTCAACTGGCTCTATGGCCCCTTGCTCTGGAACCTGGTCTCCTCCTAAATCATTTTGGCACGTATGAAGGTTAAAGTTCATGTCCCCATCAATACAACCAAGGAAGGTGATGACAGTCCAACCTATGAACGTCCCACAGACTGTTCAAAAGGACGGCCACCTGAAAGTTTCTACAGTTCACACTCAAATCTCAAACGCCTCGAGTTCGTTGACCACTCGCTCAAAGCCCATAAGATGATCCACCAGGATTGTTCCTTCGTCCATCTTCAAGTTGATCAGTCTTTGCTGCAGCTCCAGCATTTGTGCGAGCCAGCAGGCTCGCAGTACGCCACCGACTTCTTCCAGGCTTCAGCTGCATTTGCAGATGGAACAATTTATGTCAAGTGGCGATGATCGAGACTGTTCATCACAATCGCAAATACCACTGAGTTCCTAACCTCCCAATCCTCACGAGCTTTATACGCCATACCAATGCCAAACCAGCAGCGCAGCAGCAAGGAAGTTAGAAAGCATGTAGGCTAGCTGGTGCCACAGTGGTGCAGCACTTAATCGGCTGCAGAAGTTTGCGAGATTCTGCGAGCTGCGCCGCCAGTGGCAAGCGGGGTTGAGTGGTGCTCCAAGGCAGGTTGCCAAACAGACAGCTCTTTCAAAGTAAGGTGATCGCTGTAAGAGGCCAGCCAAATCACACAGCGCTTCCGATGTAAGGCAGTGGCTGTGAGAGGCCAGCCAAAACAGGACTGAAAAGGCCCGAAAGGGCCGGAAGGTGCACAAAGAACAAACAAATAGTTCTTCCAAAGTAGAGTGATGGCTGACAGCGGCCAAAACCTACGCAACTCCTGAATTCGCAAGGTCCAGAATGGCTGGTAGAGGGAAATATACGAATCCACTCTTTGTAACTTCTGCAGATGGACGCTCAGCAGACTGAAGAGCACTCTGATTGATGTGCATCCGGCGACTGGTGCAAATGTCTCATAAGCAATGCCTTCGACCTGCGAGTGCCCCTTTGCCATCAGTCTTGCGTTACACCGCAACTCAAAAAGTCGAGGAGGAAGACATCCCAGTTACAGCAGCAACCACAATAAGAAGAAGATCAACTGCAGCTGCAGCTGCAGCTAAGGAGAAGTACAAGGATGAGACAGGTCAGGGAGGATCCTGCGTATATCTTGGTATGGCAGCTGTCGTTGATGAACCTATGACCATGGCACAGGCGCGGCAGAGAAGTGATGCACGGCAGTGGGATCTCACAACTGCCGAGAAGATGCAGTCCACGTCGGAGCTGGTGGATCTGCAGCAGGGAAGAAAGGCCATTGCATGCAAGTGGGTGCTGCAACTGAAAAGAGGCGCGGATGGAGAGGTGGTGCGGTGTTAGGCAAGACTAGTGGCAAAGGAGCGCTGTATACTGCCAGCTGGTAACTCTCGCTTTTACATCTGTCGTAGCCGGCACCAGACCCGACCGAAGCGTAGCAGCATAGGTGCCATAGATGTCGAGCACCTGGATTTAAAAGGCCTGCGCTGAGGTCGCACCGCCGAGGTGAGTGGCGCCAGCGGGGGAGCATGACTTTCAAGAATTTCAGATGAGATTCTTGAGAAGAGCTCACTGGGAGTAGGCAAGTGCCCCTATGAGCGCATTTTCAAGAATATCTTTGGGGATACCCGAAACCTATTCTTACCCTCTGGCGCTACTTGTCTCGGCGGAGCGACCTCGGTGAAGGCCTTGGGAAGTCCAGGTGCAAATTTTGCCTGGGTGATTCGCAGAGAAGGAATCTTCCAGTGGAGAGCGATGGCTGTGGGTGGCCAGCCCAGACAAAAGAGTGAACAAAGATCGAAGAGGCCACTAAAGCACTCAAGTACATGGCGACCCAAGTGGCCACTGGGTGGTCAATGTTCCCTGTTGATCAGCCGCAGGTCAGAGAAACTAGTCTCTGGGTAGCGGGTCCCGGCCAGAGGCTGCAGCCTCAGCACGCAGATGAAGCGCTTGTGCCATTGACCGCGGCAGCAGTACTGACAGGCGCATCCCATACACCTGGGCGAAAGAGCTGCCGCAGAAAATCGGCCTGCTCATCCTGGGGATACCGAGAAGTCGCGTGCGAGCTCGGGGCCACTGGAGCCCAAATGGCCTGTGGACGTACAGGTGGAATGATAAGCTGTGCTTGCTTCTTTCCTTATAAGCATTAGTAAGACCAAGTCAGATAAGCGGGGTTTTCTGCGCTGGCCAATTTCAGCCATTGCCGTCTACTGGAAGACTTGTTACTTGTTTCAAGTCAAGAAGTGGCTCGCCCAAAGAGGCAAAAGAGGCAAGGGCTGTGAACAGCCAGCCCGGAAAGAACTCACAAATCAGGAGAGCCGACTGGGCTGGGCTGACCACGGGCGAGCCGACCGTTGTGGCGGCGCCGTGACCTAACGGCGGCTTAACGGGTTTTAGTTCGGGCTGGCTCATCGCAGCCATTGCTCACATGGGCGAGCTCGAGTTGGTGGCAGAAGAGCTCTGTTTGAGAAGAAGAAGAAGAAGGTGCTCGCCCATTGAGAAGAGGGGCTGGCAAAGCCAACCCAAAAGAATAGACAATGTTCAAAGCCAAAGAAAGAGGTTCCTTAGACCTTGTCCAGTCCTTTGGGCTCGATGCAGCGGTCCCTCGCCTTCGCGGTTCACTTGCGCGCAGGCCGAGCTTTGGCGGCGGCCTCCGGCTTCCGTCAGGGCGACGTCTTTCCACCAGCTAGCTACTCGGATCTGCATCTCCTGTCTAGAGGTTACTGAGCGTTCCCTGGCTGATGTCTTAGTCCTAGTCGTTCGCACTCAAGCTCCCTCAGACCTTGTCCATTCTTTTGGGCTGGCCTTTCCCAGCCACCAGTCAATCTGGCCGCGCTTTCTCTCTCTTTGGGCTGGCCTTTTCCCAGCCACCAGTCAATCTGGACCGCGCTTCTTCCAACGGTGGGCTGAGCGGCGGGGCGGCGCCCCCTTCCGGGCCGTTGACCACGGCGTTGCACCTGGTCCCTCGTCTGACGAGGCAGCTTCATTTGAAACCAGGAAGAGCACTTCGTTTGAAAACGGCCGTTCCGGACGGCCGGTTCGGACTTCCATTTGGCCTACATTTGTTTCTAATACACGGAAGATTTCCTGTGAATGGGCTTCCGTGTCAGTGGCTCTCCCAGAGAAGTGACTCTTCCGAAGGGGACTCCTTCCAATGGAAGGCAATGGCTGTGAGAATGTGGCTCTCTCTTTTGGGGCTGGCTTTGCCAGCCCTTCTTCTCTATAGGCGAGCACTTTCTTCTCCCAGAGGCCAGCTCCAAAGAAACGTTCAATTGTATGTATGCGCTACAATATCAGCAGCCGCTATTTCCTTCGAAGCGCAGATGCACTCCAAGATTCCATCGGCTGGCTCTCTCTTTCAAGCCGCCCCTGCTCTCTCTCTCCCCCTCTCTCTCTCCCTCTCTCTCTCTCTCTCTCTCTCTCTCTCTCTCGCGCCCTCTCCCGCCCTCCATCCCTTTTCCCCCTCTCTCGCGCGCGCGCGCGCTCGCTCGCTCACCCCCTTCCTGTCCTCGCGGTACTGTGTGCGCCCCTCGCTCCTCTCCCTCTCTCCATCTTCCCTTCGCGCATCTCGTCCACTGTGAGTGGCATCCCCAGCCCCCGGGCCCCTCCCTCTTCCCGTGTGTTGCGCCCACTCGCCCACCTCGTTGTGCCCTCTTGTGGATCCAGCGTGCCCTCCCAGTGTCCCTCCTCTGGGCTGGCCTTACACGGCCATTCACCATCTGTGCAACCACCCTTTCCGGCGCGCCATTGGTGGACTCCAGGGCCAGCACGCGCCGTGCGAGCGGCCCTTAGCTGGACTACTGCTTCGCCTCCAGGAGACGGGAAGTGGCTCCTCGAGCAGAAGTACGCTGCCATGGAGTTGGCCGGCGTGCCCGGCCGGAGGCCAGGCGGCGTCCTTGGTCTCGGCCAGTGCCACTCGCTATGCTGAGCTAGCTGCCACCGGTGCCGCACGCACCTCCCAAGAGCTTATTCTCGGAGCCCACCTCGCAGCTGAGCGCCGTCAGCTGGCGCTCAACGCCGGCTGCTTAGTGGGGGATGAGATCGTGGGCTATGGAGCTGCTGGAGCGGCAGCGCTGGTGGTGCGGCGGCAGTAGCCCTGCGGTGCTCGTCGCGCTCGCCGGCTTCTTCTTCCTCCTCGGTATTCTTGAGCAACTTGCAAAACCCCAGACTTTTCTGCTGCCAGGCTCGCCCTTTGGCACGCTGCCGAAGAGATAGACTGTTTCGCAGCTGATTCAAATATTGCAGGAGGGAAGAGGAGGGCGCGGAGGAGGGAGGAGGAGGGAGGGAGGAGGGAGGAGGGAGGAGGGAGGAGGGGGGTTTGGAGCAGGGCTTTCACTCACAGCATCTGGGCCACTCCGCCTGTGGCGGCCGCAGGTCTTCTGTCCCAGGGTGGCAGCCGCGGCGGTCCATGGGCCGAGCAGCCCGCGCCGCTGCTCCAGCAAAAGCAGGCGGCCGCCGCCGCCGCACCGCCACCCCGGGACCTACCGCTGCCAGCCGCCGACTGGGCAGCCGTCACGCGGCGCGCGCTGCCGCATCCTCGGCACACCGCTGAGCGCTGGATCGTGCTGACCAGCATCAACCCGCCGACGCAGGCGGTCCGGCAGCTGGCCGCCCTGCCGGGCTGGCAGGTGCCCACCTCCCTCCTCCCTCCCTCTTTCCTTCCTCCCCAGCTTTCTTCTCCTACCTCTCCCTCTCTCTTTGGACTTAGTTGGCTGGCCTTCACTCAGAGCTCAGAATTGAGCAGCGGCTTCAATCAGAATCCACTTTGCCCACCGCTGTCCTCTCCTTCTTTCCTGTCTTCCCTCTCCTCAGCTCATCTGACTTCGAATTGCTTACACAAGGGGGTACTAAGAGCACCCTGACTGGCTAGCCTGTGGCTCCGCTAACATAGTCATCTAACACCCTCTGTATGCACCTGGCTGGCTTTTACGGCTGCTCTTTCAGTAGCAGCAGCCGCATTCTCCTTCCTTCTGCTCCTCCCCTCTTCACCCTCCCTCCTCCCTCCTGCAAGCTTAGTCCCAGTTCGCCTTGCTCTCACCCTCCCCCAGTGTCCCTCCATCCCCTCTCTCCGCATTGCGTCCATTTGTCTCACACCTCCCTCCTTCGTACACCTGTCTGCCGTCCCCACTTCCGCAAGCTCGCCGACAAGGTCTCACCATACATCTGCTCCTTGCCTGCCCGCTGGCGCAGGTCATTGTCATCGGCGACACCAAGTCGCCAGCCTCATATGACCTGCCAGGCGCCATCTTCCTTGACGTCGCCAAGCAGAAGCGGCTGGGTTACCGGTGGGTCGCTTTGGCCTCCCTCCTCCCTTCCTCCCTCCAAACCCCTTGTATCCTCCTCTGTCTTGCTGACCACCAAGGAGGGCGGCCGCAGAGTCCACGACCTCCTGCCGTACCGGAGCTATGCGCGGAAGAACCTCGGGTATCTGTACGCCATCCAGCACGGCGCCAAGATTGTCTACGAGACTGACGACGACAACATACTCATTGTCGACGACCTTGCCGAGGCCTTCCACGTCAACACGCTCGAGGTCTCATGGCACCTCTACCTCTTTCCTCCTATGCTTGGTCACTCACTTCAGGTGCTGCTAAAGTGATAATATGGGAGTCCTTAGTCAATGCTGTTTTACATTTAAGTTTGTAGATCGCTACGTCTCCGCATGCTGGCAATCCTCCTCTTGCTGCTTACTTTGGCATAACTTAATCTCATCTTCTTTTCCTCCCCTCCCTCCTTCCCCTCCTCCGGTCCCCCCTTTCCGCCTCTGTGCAGGTAGACGACCTGGTGGTATATAAGGTGCGGCCAAACCGCAGCGTCGTGAACCCGTATGTGCACTTTGGGCAGCCGTCTATGTGGCCGCGCGGCTACCCGCTGGACGCGGTGGCAACCAACGGGCCGGAGCCAGGCGGCGCCTACTGGGGCGGCCGCGCTGCATCCGGTGGCCAGCTCGTGCAGCAGGGGCTCGCCGACGGCGACCCGGACGTGGACGCCATCTTCCGCCTCACACGGCGCTCTGCTGGCTCCCTCGTCCACGTCCGCTTCGATGCCAGTGCGCCGCCTGTCGCCCTGCCGCCAGTGAGTGCCGGTCAGCCCATTTTGGTGCTAAAGCTGCTAGACATAACATTGATCTAGGTGGGCTGGGAAAAGGGAGAGAGCAGGTGGAGGAGGGGGCAAGATGGAGCAGGTGAGGAGAGAGGGAGGATGAGGGCCGGCTTGGGCAGAGGATGGGGCGATGAGGGGAGGGATGATGCTAGCAAGCGCTCAGGCAGGCAAGGAAGGGGGTTGAGGAGGGTGGCAAAGTTGGAGGAGGCAGCCAGGAGGGAGGAACAGGAACTGGAGGGGCAGGAAGAGGAGGGAGGTTGGCAGTGGAGAGGCTGTGGGGGTTGAGAGTTGGAGGGAGGAAGGAGGTTGGAGTAGGTAGGCAGGGAGGCAGTCTTAATTGAGCTTCCAAATGACAAGAAGTCGAGCTGCTGTGATGTCCAGAGCCCTGACGTTGCACACTTGCTCGCAAGACAACGACTGAGTCCTCGCCCTTACTGCAGGCCTCGGCAAGCCATGTCGTAGTTGTCAACCATGGGAAGTGGGATTTGATAAAGTTATGGGTTTCGTCACTGCGTCTGTTGTGATGGCAGGGCGTGCTGGCGCCGTTCAACTCGCAGAACACGCTCTTCCACGCGGGCGCGCTGTGGGGCCTGCTCATCCCGGTCTCGACGGCGTTCCGCGTCTGCGACATCTGGCGCGGCTACTGGGCACAGCGCCTGCTGTGGGACGCCGGAGGGCAGCTGGCCTTCTACCCGCCGTTCGTGCGCCAGGACCGCAACGCGCACGACTACGCCGCCGACCTCGCCGACGAGACCGCGCTCTACCTCGACGCGCGGCGCCTCGTCGACTTCCTCAATGCCTGGTCGTCGGCTGCGCCGACACTCTTTGACCGTGCACTGGAGCTCAGCCACGCAATGTACGCCGCCGGCTTCTGGGGCTACGCCGACGTTCTGCTGACGCGTGCCTGGCTTCTTGACCTTGTCGCTGTCGGTTACGAGCCTCCAGCAGTGCACCCGCACCGCGACGTGTCCACAGCACAGGTGAGACCACTGCCTCTCACACCCCCTCACAAAGCAGTAGTGACCAGCGAGGCAGTACCAGATCATGAATCCTGATGGCCACCCAGAAGAACTGATATGCGCCGCTGTGCTAAGCAGCATCGTGCTTGCTGGTCTGCCGAGCAAGGCTGGTGTCTGTTCACGTCTTTGCAAATTCATTTGAGGTCACCGCAGTAGTGTCGAGGCAGAGTCGTTGAAGTGCAGATTAGTGCAACATCAAGGCAGCATCTCAGTACTGCCTGACATTCTCGGGCTTACGTGAACAGGCAGCCTCCTGAGCCCCAGTTGCAGTAGCACTCAGTTGCTGACTCCATTGTGCTGAAGCAACTCAGTGCGACTCCGTTGTGCTGAAGCCTGGATCCAATTAGGCCCCCGCAGCCAGCTTCTGCTTGCTATACTCATCTCAGAGTAGTCAGAGCTGAAAACTTGACTGCCAATGCAGGAGGCTCCTGCAGATGCATGTGGTTGTCACCAGTATTCTAATTCTTCACTGCTTGCTGTATGATGGCATAAATGCAGGAGGTGACATTTGTGCCAAAAGCTCTAACGAGCAGCAACCTGGCAGGCGACGTCGTCCAAGTGGGCGATGGAGACAGTGGTGGCGGGGCTGCATTGCTAGGGGCTTGGCGTGCTTATTTCGATGATATGGTGCTGGTGGTGAACTACAACCATGACGCTCGCGAGGACAGCGTGCACTTCTGGCGTGCCCTTTACTCGAGAATTTTCCGGCCTGAGCACATTTTATTCCTGGCGGCGACGGCTGACCCAGAGCTTGGCGTGGAGGCCTGCGATGAGAACCAGGGGTGGACCATGTACTCAGCGCTGCCAGCGCTGCTGGCGCGCTTTCCTGCGGCAGCCGGCATTCTGTGGATCAACGACGACGTCGTGCTCAACTACTGGAACCTCGCGAAGTACGACAAATCGCGGCTCTGGCTGACGCACGGCACAAGCGACTTCTTTGGTCGAATTCCATTCGAGTTCGACGCCCACTTCAACTGGCACTGGACCTTTGAGAATGAGACGCGGGAGCTGGCGGCGACGGCGCTGGCAGCGCTGCCGCAGCACTGGCGCGCCAACTACGAGCGGCACTTTGGCAGTGACGCCTTCACGCAGCAGATGTCAGACGTGTTCTACGTGCCGTTACGGCATGCTGCTGGTGTCGAAGCCATTGTGCCCATCTTCTACGACCTCAAGCTCAAGTCCGAGAACGCAATCCCGATGCTGTTCCTTGCACTCGAGGACCCCGCGGAGTATGAATGGCAGGGGCTTACAGTCGGCACCCAAGCACGCTTCATCTGGGGCACCGATCGTGAGGCGCCTGAGCATAACTATACGGCCGCACTCGACTTCCTGCATGGCTGGAAGCCGTCGACTCCTGACGCTATGTTCCGCATTCTGAAGGCCATCGCTGGTGGCGACCCCACGCTATAGGCAGTCGCTACCGCTCCTTTGACTTTCTCATACTTCTCCTACCTCAGTACAACAGTGTTCTGCATGCGCATGCATTGAAAAGGATGCAGAGCCAGAAATCTGGACCTACACCACAGATAAATTATAGCATATGTATGCATGGAATTTGCAGACCAAAGGACCGCAGAGCTAGGATTCTGGACCTGCTCATTGCCCCACATTCTTATTATAGGCGTAGCCAACTCCCTGCAATTAATGATGCAGCCATCTGCCCAATATGGTATCTGCAGCTGAGTTAGCTGCAGATACACCCCCAGCCCAGATGTCATACGCCAGGCTTGAGGGCAGCTCAAAACACTATATGGACTGTGTGAAATGAAGCACGTGTGTGTCCAACACTGCACACTGTGGTCAACAGTGCCGCACAAAATTTGGCAATAAGTGCAACTTGCACGTTGTCTAAGTGCAGTGTCAACCACAATAGATAAGAGCCTGCAAAAATTGCAGCAACCCATGGCCTTATGGAAGAAGATTGTACATCTGCAGTACATGAGGATAATACCTGCACATAGCTTGAGCAGTTTAAAGCCTCACTGGTCGATCTCATGCAAGTGCTCTTGCTCCTTAGGTAAATGCAGGATACGTGCCAGCCATGTCAGTCTGCTGACTTTATGAAACATTGGCTCGTCTCATAAGTGTGAAGTCAAAAAAGGAGACCACCGCACAGAGGATGTATGCTTCTTCTCACACTGTGCAAGACATCAATTTAGTGTGGATTTAGATGCTAGAAGTGAAAGCGGGGTTGCAGGTCTGCAAAACGTTGTGTGAGGAGGTAGGGAGCTTGCGTGGACCCCAGCAACAACATTCGTTAGCGGGGTGAAAAACACGGAAGCTAGTGTAAGTGGCTTGCCCAAGATGCCGCCTGCCCTTAGTAAAGCTTGCACACTTGGTCAGATTGTCGCTGCCCATCAGCAGCAGCCGCAGTTCTCAGGACTGGGGGACTGCTTCTGCCGATTGGAGCGCCGGCACAATCTGCAGAGCTCCGCTAACAACAGAAGTAAGTGTCTATGACTTTTCAATTAATTATCCTCTCACTCTTTCTCACTTCGGCTACCTTAAGCACAGCAGTGCTTATAGACAAAGGCCTACCCAAGCGATGGCAAGCATGACCGAGCAGAGCAATCAACTCTTAACAGAGTGCATCCAAGGTGTCATAGGGGGAGGCCAGGAAGGGCATACCACAAAGTAAGCGAGGAGAAGTAGCGCAACGGCAGCACCAAGAGCCGCCATTGCTGTCATGGTCGTCGGCTGCAGCAACCATTGCGTGAGAGCAGCACTTTGGTCGGCCTTTGTTGCTGCCACAAGCGGGCCATCCCTCGCATGCCGCCCAGAGGCGGCTCGCTTCCGTTGCCGCCGCGTCAGCAAATTGCTGCCGCCAGCATCCCTCAGCTCCGTGCCGGCCTCAGCTGCGGCCCCCTCAGGGCCATCCATGAGGCTGGTCGTAGCATCAGCAGCCTCGCCGCCGCTTACGATCTCGTCGGCAAGGCCACCGGGTGCCTGCGTCGCCAGTACCGAGGCGCTCGCCCGCTTCCTTGCCTTGCGCTCCTTCTCCTTCTCGCGCCTCTTGGCAGCCTCCTCGGCCTCCTTGGCAGCCTTGGCGGCGGCCTTGGCGGCCGTGCGCTCGGCGTTGCGCCGCTTGCGCTCCTCCGCCTCCCGGGCCTTGGCCAGCTCCTCGGCACGCCGCGCCTCGCGCTCCGCATCTGCCAGTGCCGCCGCCGCCGCCGCCGCCGCCGCTGTGGCCGATGCCTCGGCCGGATCGGCCCCTACCGGCTCCTTGCCGCTGGATGCCGACGCTACCATCAGCCGGCCGTCCTCCTTGCCGTTGGCGCTGCCAAGAGCCTCGTTCACAGCCCTCGACCCTTTCCTGCTCTTGTCACCATCCTTGGCCAGTGCCTTGCCGCCATTGCCAAGCGGCACGTCACCGTCGGCAGCGAAGCCATTGGCGAGTGCCGCAGCCGCCACGCGGTCCGGCTTCTTCTTGATGCTGTTGCCCTCTTCTGCCACTGCCGGTGGCGTCGCCGAGGTCGCGCCGCTGTCCTCTGCCGCTGTGCCGACCAGCTCCTGCGGACTCACTGCGTTGGGCTCCACAGCGGCAGCGTATTTGGAAAGCGAGTCTTGCAGTCTTCCAGTGCTGCCGTTGCCTGCCGGCAGCTGGGAGTCGGCGATGGTGGCCCCCAGAGCCGGCTCGCCGTCCTCCTCGCCGAGGCCCGGCTGCCGCGTGTCCAGGCTGCGGAAGCGGCGCAGCGTGCTCCGCTCGTTGGCCTTGACGTACGCTGCGCGGAACGCGTCGTCCGCCCAGAGCGCATGCATGCGCTCCAGCTGCGCCACAGCCTGCTCCTCGACCTGCTCCGCGTCCCCGGCCTCGGCGAGCTTCCGCACGCGCTCGATCTCCCGCCGGTTGGCCCAGAATGCATTGTCCACGGCGCGCGCCGCGCTGCGGAGGGCCTGCAGGGCACGCCACGCCTTGTCCTGCTCGGCATTAGCCGCCGCCCGCGCCTCCTGCAGGTCCTTCACCTCGCGGTCGACCGCTGCCAGCTCGCCTTCCAGCGACTCCACGATCTTGCGCGCTGCCTCCCGCTCCATCTTCAGCACCTCGATCTCCGCCTGGATTGGCTGCAACCGCTCGCAAACAGGCACAACTAAGTTGACATATTCAGTTAACGACATGAAGACGTGTCAACTCTTGCCTAACCGGCGGTTATGCAAGCCCATGTAGAACACTTGGCAGTAGCTTGAGTCCTGCACACTGGGCTAAGCAGCAGAGATGGGCGTGGAGCGGGGACTGCGCCGGACCTGGAGTCGCGCCTGGACGGCGTCGCGCTCGCCGGCGGAGTCGGAGACAGAGGCGCGCACGGCGTCGTGCGCCCGCACAGCCTCGCGCGACGCCGCCAGCGCCTTCATGTCGCGCATCAGCCGCTTCTCCTCTGTCAGCGACAGCGTCTCGTGCTGCATCGAGTACTCCATGGCCGCCAGCTGCAGAGCAGAGACGGGGGTTCGAGTCTCAGCCGCAGCGAGCTCCAAAAGCTGCCATTTGTTGGCATACGAGCACCAGCGCAACTCCTGCGGCCGCCATGACCGCCATTGCCGAGCTGCCGCCGCCGTCGCCGCGCGTACCCTGTCGTCGAGCTCGCGCTCCGAGGTGCAGGGCAGGTCCTTGCCGCTGCTCCGCACGGAGCGCCCGGCCTCCTGGAGCTTCTGCTGCGCGGCGCGCAGCGGCTCGGCCTCCCGGATCTTCGCCTGCACCTCGTCGCTGCTCGCCCGGAAGCGCCCGCGCGCCGCCTTGAGGCTGTCCTGCGCCTCGCCGCGCGCCGCCTGCGGCATGGCGGCGACGGATGGCGGCCTCAGCGCCGGCCCGGCTTTCGCAGACGTCCTGCCGGATCGGCTATCAGATCGGCCACGACAAAGTCGACGCCGGCTGCGCCAGGCTGCGCGGCGGCGGCGACGGCGGCGGCGGCGGCAATGGCGGCGGCGGAAGCTGGCTGGCGTCCAGGCGCCTGCTGGCTCTATGCGGCTGGCCACGTGCCGCCTGGCACTGCGGGCACTGGTGGCAATTGGTGGCGCAAGGGCTTGTCACTTGCCGTCTGGTATGCGGCCATCACTTCGCGACCTCCATGTGGTGTGTTACCGTGTGCTGACTCGTGTGTGGTTACTGAGCGGGTCAGCTTAGCAGAAGGTGATGTACATCTGTCACTGTGCTGCCCTTTGTACTTTGGCCACTCAGGCCCTCCATCTCTCAATACACACTCCATTCCTTGGCTCAAGCCTGACCTGGCGTCCANTGCAGGCGGCGGTTGGAGCCCCCCGAGGCAGCGGCGGCGGCGGCGGCGGCAGCAGCGGCCGCCGCGACGGAACGCCGACGTCACGGTGACCCCTCGCCTCGGGCGTCGCGTTCGGGAGCGGAGCTGCCTGATCCCCAGAGACGGCCGAAGGGGAATAGAAACGGAAGGCGATTCCAGTGAAGGGCGATGGCTGTGTTTGGCCAAGGCCAGAAAAGGAACGCAACAGGTCCTGCATTGCAACACTTTTACGCCCTCTGGTTACTCTGACTTGCACTTACTGACTAGAGATAGTTGCGAACCCACCTGCTGATGTCTTGGAGACTAGTATAACGGAAGGCAGTGGAATTGACGCCTTCGAGTTCCGTTCATGCTTTCTCTGGGCTGGCCAATCACAGCCATCGCCCTCCACTAGTACACGCTTTCTTCTGAGAGGCCAGCCCAAAAGGAACAGCTTCTCCAATGTAAGCAATGGCTGTGTAAACTGGCTCTCCGCAAGGGGGCAAGGGCTGTGAACAGCCAGCCAGCCAGCCCGAAAAGAAATTGACAAGGACTGAAGGGCCAAAAGCGCTGACTTAGAGCATGCCCGATCGGAAGAATTACTTGGTAACCACGGGTGAGGACAGTAAGGAGGCTGTGAGAGGCCAGCCCAAAAATATGATCAGGTCTGCAAGGACAAAGAAAGGGCCGAAAGGCCCTCTCCGACTCCAGAGATAGCACTCAAACAGCTCCAGACAGTTGGGGAAGGAGGCCCGGTGTGCGCGGTGCATGAGATGAGAAGGTAACGCAAAATCAAGCCAAGCTTTGTTATGGAAAGACGAAGTAGCTCTTCCAACGAAAAAAGCTCCACGGTCAAGCAAAAGAAGCTAGTGACTCCAAAAGTAGAAGCCTGTGCACTGACACAACTATCGGGCTGGCTTTCTTGCGTCAAAGGACACGGGCAGCCTTTCTTTAGTGGCTGAGAATACATCGCACGACACAGTCAAGAGAGCAGCACTAGAAGCTTGTGCCATAAGCGTATGGAACATGTACTATGGCAAGCAAGAACGTCTTGGTCCCTCTGCAGATCGTCCATCAACAATAAACATGAAGTCACCCAGAACCTCAACAGACGACCATCCAATGCTTGCTGCTGTGCACCTTCAATCGTGCCAGCAGGACATAATGAATGCACACTTGCAATCTGCGGCTGCAAATCATGGCCATACATCCTTGCATATGAAAGAGGTCTGTATGGCAGTGTTGGGTTTTTACACTACGTAAGAATGAAAGAATGTGAAAGGTGGTCAACTATCATAAGGATAGAAGTACTGCGCAATGGTTGTGCCTTACTCTCCTATATTGACTAGCTCAGAATAAAGAAGAAAGTCCATCGTAGCAGACCGACTATTGAGGCCTTATGTCATCAACATCTTCAAGTTCATCATCCTCGGCCTTTTTCCCAGCAACGTCCTTCAAGTACGCAATTCGCTTCCGTAACCTCAGAATCTCCTGCGTCTGGACGTCTTTGGTGGCCTGGTTGGTGATCGATCGAACTCTAACAGCATAACTGCGTCATCCCAAACCACCCATTGATCAGGGTTTATCTGTAAAGTGTGGCGCTTCGCCCTGTATGGTCTACACTAGCATTGAAGTATGCACATGCCAAGTGGGCTGTTGCTGACGATGGTCATGGGACTGCATTCGCAGTCATCTAAACCATCCAAGGAGTTTGTCCAAGCTTTGGCTTCGGAGGTAAAGGTACCTCAAGGAGTTGTTTGTCTCGTCGAGGCTGGAGCCAATGGGTGAGATGTTGACGAACATGAGCGTCTTGGCGTTGCCGCCCAGTGAGTCGCTCATGAGCATGGTGAGCTTGTGGTTGCGGTACGGCACGTGCTCCTGGCCCGTGGCCAGAGCACTGATCACGTCACCCAGCGCCGAGAGCGACTTGTTGATGCTCTGCGCCTCCTTAAGCTGCTCACCTGTCGAGCCCGACTTCTTTATACGCTCAGACCCGGCCAGGTCCACCAGGCTCAGCTGCACAAGTGAAGTTCGTGCTTAAGAGGCCTATAAGAAGTCCATCAGTCAAAGCATTAATTGCTTGAGGTGGAAAGGTACTCAGGTCAGGAGGAAATATCATTGTCATAGCAATTGCGCACCTTGCCTCTGGTGACCGCCTGGCTTTGGAGGTTGGTGCTCTCAATCACAATAGACATTATCAAGTGCGACCGTGAACTTTCTGCGTTCATGTTGGTACCGGCCGTCACGCGCATGGCCATGCCCTTGCCCACAATTGCTTCCAGCTCCGCTAGTGTCTTAACTGGTAGAAGAGTCGCATTCTCCACAACCACCATTCCCTGACCAGTAGGCTTCAATTTTCTCATCAGCATGAGAATGTCAGGTTCAAGTTCAATGGTAGGTTTGAGAGGAGCTATCTTTGTATTGTGATATATGTTGTTGTGCTCTCAGCATTTGATGCAATCTCGAATAAGATGGCCTCTCTCCTTGCAGTAAAAACATGTCAAGACTCTGTTCTCTTCTCGTGCAAACAAAAGAGCAGGGTCTTGACATGTCTTTACTGCAAGGAGAAAGGCCATCTTATCCAAGATTGCATCAAGAGGAAAAATGCTGAGAGGAGAAGAGCACAACAACAAAGATCACATCACAAAATCAGCTCCCTCAATTCTATCGTGCTCTAATGCCTGTGGGCCTCAACTTGCAGGAGGGCAAAAAATGCCGTCTGCATTCCTCATCAATTCTACTTAATGCAACGAGGCAGAAAGAAGTATGCACACACCTTTGCATCCTTCCTGATCTCAAGCTTTCGCTTCTTGGCATTCTTGGGCAGAAGGAGGTCCTGCAGATTGTCTTGATAAAGCTCCAGCATGTAGACCTGCCAAGAGAATGTACAGATTCAAAGGACAAGGGAGTCAATCAGCCGGAGAAGTGGCATTGTGCAAGGATGGACTGCTTGTTGAGCCGTTAATGATTCCAGCAAGCCTATAGGCGTTGCATTTACCAGCTGATTGTGTTGAGATGACATTGAAACCACGGCTCTGCATTAGCTACAGCACCTATACTTTGACCCTAAACCCTATACTCTGAAGCCTAATCCCTATATTCCGTATGTCAAACAGCTTAAGTAGCTGCTACCTTCAGCTCATAGGCGTATTTGGATCCATCACGCTCCAGGCAGTGGTACAGCTCGTGCATAGCTCTGGGGGTGAGGCCTGGGTTCTGAGGAGTTCCGTATATCGTGTAGGTCTTACCAGACCCTGTCTGACCGTATGCAAATATGCATATGTTGTACCCATCAATCGCTGACTGGACAAGGTACTGCGCACACCAAGAGCTATGGTTATGCTCCAACACAAGGCTGATCTGTACAGGGTACTAAATCTATGTTCATGATTAATTTTCAAGGGCTTAGCAATTAGCAGAGGCTATTGCTCTGCTCTGACAGGTAAGGAGAAAGGAAAGAACATGCGCAAGCTTGCACCAACCTCCTAACAAAGCACAGATTTATACCTTGGTGTCTTCAAAAACCTGCTCCTGAGACGCATTGCCCGGGAAGACCCTGTCAAAGTTGTGCTGCTTTGGCTTCTCCCCGTCCTTCCAGACATACTCGAGCGTGAGCTCATCGGGAAACATGATAACGCTCCTCTCTTTGTCTGCATCCTCCTTCTCGCTCAACGGGCGGGTCCTCGCGTACACTCTTATCTTCCCTTTCATATCTACAGTGACATGAAATGAATAATGAAAAAGTGGACCACATTGACACGTGTAGACTCTACAATGCCTTTCCAGCTCGATGCAGTACTCTCTGTGCTCGCTGACCTTCCATCATGTTGAAGTACCGCCGCCGTAGGAGCTGCTCCTCCTTGTACAGCACCTCCAGCTCGGCAATCTGCTCTCCCTGCTTCCTGATGACGTCCGCTGAGGCAGCTTCCTTCCTGTTCCAGTCCTGCAGTACCAAGACCAATCACACACCACTTCTGCATTACATACCAGGCGCACACCCTTTCTGCATTACATACATGGTGCAGACTGTGAATTGTGCAACTACAGTATATAGGCTTGCACGGAGCTCAAGGCACAGTGGCACAAGCTCAATAAGGGCATCGACGTGCTGCTGTGGTAGCCTCACAGAACAGCAGCCACTGTGACAATGAGGTGGTACAGAGTTGGCCAAGTTGGGGTGTCGATCAGAGCGGCAGTCTGGCACCTCCTTCTCGTCACGGAGGCCCTCGAGCTCCTTGAAGAAGTCGTCCATGTGCGAGAGCTGGTGGTTGCGCTCGTCCAGCTGCCTCGTGGCATCCGCCAGCTGCAGCGCTGTCTGAGTCGACAGCCGCTCCGCATCCTTTGCGCACGCCTCCAGCTCCCGCCGCTCCTCGCTCCACCGCTGCTCCACCTCCCTTTTCTGATCACCATCTGATTTCACTGTCAGTGTAATTTAGCCTTAAAGACCTTATAGTGTGTCTGCCCAAAATTGTAGCCCTCAAAGTGCTAGCCCGCCATTGACAGCCAGCGGTTAGCATCAACATTTGAGTCTGTCTTACTGTCAGAGCCCGGAGCTCAAGTACGCGAATTGTGAATACAGACAGCAAAGATAGCTGACATAAATGTCAAGCCACAGTCACTGTCAGCGGTCTACAAGCCAGTTTCACTTCAGGACAAACGTGGAAAGGGAACTGATGGCACAGGTAGCATTCACCTAAGCAATAATTTGCCAATTTATTGTGGTAACTGTAAGTACCTCGCCCTTTTGGCTGTTCTGCAAACGTGTAAACTTCTGCTCCAGGAGCTGCTTCTCCTTCTGCAGCTTGCGGAAGACATCCTCTGTCTTGGTTGCCACTTCCAAGCGTGACTTAAGTTCGGCTCTCAGGTCCTTCAGCTGCACAGCAACAAGGTTCACGGCATTCTCAAGTCCAACAATGCAGTGTGGCAGACCTAATCAACTGCTTGACCTGATTTTATACTGGAAGAGGATTCAAGGCTATCGTCAGAGTGCCTTTACTGGGTTTCAGCCCAGCCACAATGTATAATTTCTCTGGGTTCAGAATCTTGCTGTGAAGGCAGAAGGATCATCGCATGGAGGTCCTTGCAAAGGAACTACACCTGAAGAGAAGTTTGCATTTGCTGAAGAGAAGTTTGCAAATTCGTCGCAAAGGTCTGCATAAGAAGTCAGGATATTGAGCCAAGGAACGTGATGAGCTCTGTACCTGAGCCTGGAGCTGGCGGATCTGCGTGGCGCTGTCCCTGTCTGTTGCTTTCGGAGCCAAGCCAGTTATGGCTAACACGGCTGCTGGGCCATCGAGTGCTCCCTTCACCGGCGACTTGGCTGGCAGTGCAGCTCCACCTAACTCCACATTATCCTTGGCTTGAGCGACGCCATTGACGGTCACCTGTGGATCCAGACATGCACGGAAGGAGGACAATGCCCAAGTGCCAATTTCTGCATTATGCACAAAGCTGATCATCACCCAGCAAATGCATCATCCACCAGTGAGGATGAGAGGACGCCCGAATCTGTTTAAAGCGAATGTATGCACAAACTTGTCTTGCTATATTCTTCTGTCGTCCCTTGTCTCAACACGAGAGCCAAAGGCTCAGACCAGTTTCCACCGTTTCCAGGCGATGCTGGCTGCGTACCTGCGCAAGGGCCTCCCGCGTGCTGCCATACTCCTCGGCCCTTGCCGGGCCTGCCCGAGTGCCCTCCTCGGCACACAGCCGGTCCTCCAGCGATGCCACGTCTTCTAGCAGCTTGCGCTCTCGTTCCTGCCACTCCGCAACCTCAGACGAGAGCTGCACCGACATGAAGAGCACACGACATTTGGGCATAGTGGAATGTTCAGTTCAATGGCACATTGCAAGCTGCTACCACATTGTGGCCTTCCCGAAAGCTGGTGGATTGCTGCTTGCAAGCCCACCTGCTCATTGCGCCGCTTCGCCTGCTCGAGCTGCCTGGCCATGTCCACCATGCCGAGGTCGTACGCATCAGCTCCGCCTGCCGCCGTCGCTCGCGGCTCTTCCTCTCTTCCGATGCTCGGTGCCAGTTGCGAGGGACTCCCAGCAGCTGTCGCACCGGCTGACACCTTCCTGCTGAGCTTGCGGAGGAGCACGTCATTTATATGGCTCTGGAGCGCCAGGCACACATCCTCGCCCTGAACACCACTGATCAAAGCCTGCAGTCAGCATCTGGCTTGGTGCAGATGAGGAACTTAAAGCACGTTCTCATGGTCAGCTTTCAAACGTGTCGTATGTCCTATACTTATTTCTAAGTCGATCGAGAGCGGCGGGCTTGTGGAGCTGCCAGCACAGGAGCTGCTGTGAAGTCCGGCTACGTGTAGGGCAGCTTCGTTTATTAACGGACTTATCATCAGCTGCGTTCGCCCTGACTGTGACATATCAATTTGAATGCATGGGGCTTATGCTTGTGCTGAGGCCTAGGCACGCAACCACCTGCTTAGTCTCAAACTGAAAGACGTGCAGCACGCCTGCCACGCGCATCTTGAAGAAGACCGCCGACGAGCTGCTCCCAAATTGCATAATGTCCCGGAGCTCAGCTGAATGCAGATATTCCTTGGGTACAGGTCGGAAAAAGTGAATCTGCATGACATGACGAGCCTGGCTGTGTCAGTTGGCAGCCAGGACATTAACGGGGAGAGTTGCTAGTGAACCACGTCAGAAGTCAGGAAAGGCAAAGCGGGGGATCATGAGGCAAAAGCCAAGAGGAAGTCAGGAATAAACCCCGCGCTTATTGATGCCCAAAATGAGCTTCCCAGGCAGCAGACCGATGGGGTCCTCGACGCGTCGCACGTGGTAGAAGACGGAGCTCCCGTATGGCAGGCCCCGCAGGAAGCGCAGGAGCTGCCCACGCGCGTCGTCCTTGGTAGAGCCTTGCTTTTGCTGCAGCAATTCAACGCAGCCGAGCCAGGCGGGCGGTGGATGTCACTACTGTTGCTTCCAGAGATGCTTCACGTGCGACAATTGCGCTGTGACAGATGTCTGTCGTGCCTAAGCCTAATTAGCAGTAGCTTTCAAAGTCCTGGTCTGACTTTACACCTAGAATCATACCCCCCGTCACAGATTGCTTTCCGCAACTTTCATGCAGAACCTCTGAGGGATGCCCTTTCTGTTAGTATAAGGAAACCTATTTTAGTTGTTGGATCTGATTCCAGTGAAAGAATCGCCAGGCTAGGCAGCATGGGACCATGGAGTGAGAAAGCCCCAGTAGCCTTAGCGGCCACTTTCCAATAGAAAGTCAACGCTTGTCTCTCAGGAGTGCTCAAGACCTGCAACCTCACCAGGAGGCGCGAGCGGCTGAGGACGTCCTGCTCCCACTCTCCGCGCGGCCGTGTGGTGAAGACTGGCGCCGGAATGGCCGCCTGCACGAGCTGCGCCCAGCTACTGTATGGGTACCAGGAGGATGGGCGGGGGAAAGAGAGAGGGGGAGGGGGGGAGGGAAAGGGGGAGAAACATGAGCAAATGCGTCAGACCAAGCTCCACTTTGCCAATGCAGGCTACGGAGATGGCAGCGGTCTTTTATCACTGCCCAGAAGATCAAGAACGGCAGTTGTGATGTGCCCAGTGTGTGAGGCGGCCACGCACACATCGGCGCTACTTGTCGTGGCCGCATCGGCACCTTGGTCGGCAAGGATCTGCAACGCCGCCAGCTGCGCTGCGTCGTCTCGCCGCCCGACGGGATAGTTGCCAGCGAGGTACTCGTGCTGGGCCTGGCCATCGGAAACTAATTTTCGTAATTTCCATGAGGGCTTCGCATGCATAAAATCCTGTAATCACTGATCAGACATTATCTGTCAAGATTATACACAGATGATTCTAATTTGCGGAAGCCTCAGGGCCTGCGCACGGTGCCATGTGGAATGCAGCGCCTCTGCAGCCACTGCTGAAGCCAGCAAGGGCTGAGCAATTGGTGAGCGATTCAGCGGCTTGCCTGGAGATACGATAGCCGCACGAAGATGGTCTCTGCGACGCCCTCGTCCGCCTCGCGGAAGAGCTTCTTCTTGAATAGCAGCCGGAGCGGTGGCCCAGTGCCACCATCCCCACCACCGCCGCCGTAGCCACTGCTGCTAGCGACAACGTCGCCCAGGTACCGATTCTCGTCCAGCCCGAGGTGCTCGTCTGCACAACCAGAGGCCCGCGGACTACCAACTTAGTGTCATCCTTGCCATTCAGCTGACTAAGGTGAGTCCATCAAGGTGAGTGTGACGTACTGGGGGGCCTCCTGCAGCCCCTGCGGCAGTCTCTTAACTGGTTGGACCACAACGCTGACCTGCCATAGTTGCCTCTTGCAATGCAGCCGGCCGTCCTCCAGCCGAGCGTGCCTCGAATAATCCGAATGTTTGGAAAGACACCAGCTTGATGGCGCCGGCGACAGCCTGCCAATAACCAGAATGTTAGTGGATAGCAATTGAGGGATGCCATGGTGGAGGCAGACTGCACCAGTGAGTTGACATACAAATGCACATAACATTCATCACACACATAACCGGCACAATACTGTGTCACTGACATCAATTTTGTCAGGAGAGAATCAGGTCAAGCTGTAGAAACACACAAGACATAAGTATCATACAGATGCCAGTGTCTAATCAAGATATATACACGCAATATATGTCATAGAGTATTGAGGATGTTCAAGACAGTGGACTTGACCTCCGTGGCCTCAGCGACCGTCGTGGTCATGTCATACGCCACCTCCTCGAATGCATTGTCAAGGAAGTGCACAACGACCGCAGGCGGCCTCCCGCTCCCCAGCAGCGCCTCCACCTCCGCTGCCGAGGGCACCGTCTGCCGCGGCCCGACGCGCACTGAGCGCTTGAGCGCCCGGAACGCCCGTGCCGCCATCTCCACCACTGCGGAGTCCTCTGTCAGTGTGCCCGCTGTCGCCGGCTTGCCATTGCCGCCGCCGCCGACGAGGCCATGTATGTAGTCCGCCAGGTACGCAGCGACGTCCTTGCCGGGCGGCATCGCCGCGGCGCACAGGTGGGCCAGCTGCCACACTGCCAGCCGCGCCTCCCTGCGCCGCCCTGCCAACCGTCAGCCCCACCGCTGCCACTGCTGCTGCCGCCATCGAAGTTAGACATGTCAGCCACAGCAACGCCGCCTGGCTTCACCATCTAATCTCCCTCTCTCCTCCATCCTCGTGGCCCTGTCCTCTTTTGCATCCCCCCTTCCTCTCTCCGTCCTTCCTTCACTCTCCCTCATCCCCGCATCTTTCCCTCTCTCTGCGTACCTCCCTCCTCTGCCCTCCCTCCTCAGCACCCAGATCTTGCCTTCTGCAGCCCAGCACCGAGCAGCGGCCAATGACGGCTTGGAGGAGTAGCGGAGCTCACCTGCCGGGGCAGCTGCGAGACTGCTTGATGAGCTGCGCATACACCTCGTCGCGGAGCTCCGGGCGCCGCAGCGCTGCGCGGTAGAGCCTCTGGACGAGCGCCGCACGGTCGGCGGGCTCCAACGGCGGGGGCCCAGCGCCGTCGACGCCCTGCCACCGCAGGATGACCGCGAAGGCCTTGAGCGCGGCCGGGACGAGGTCACCGGGCAGCCGGAGGAGCGACGTCGGGATGGGCTCCTGGAGGTCCCACCAGCAACACAGCAATTTGAACCTGAGTCACAACTTCAGCAACTGGCCAGCCGATCGAACTGCTGACCAATTGGGCTGTCGATCGGTGCCCGGCATTTCTTAAGGAATTCCGGTGGCCAGCCCAGCCAATGGGGTGAACGGCGAGGAGGAGTGCGGCTTGATGACACTTTCATGGCAGAATAACTGTCAAGTAGTTAGATCAACGGAATCATAATTCATATGTCGGGGGTTCGAATCCCCCTTCTGCTAATTTTCTGTCATTATATATTGGCGCCGCGCACACCTGCTGGAATGAGAGCATGTCCTCGACAGAGTAACCCCACTCGCTGTCGGGCCTCCCTGCCGCCGCCGCCACCGCCGTGCGCGGCGGCGCCAGCAGCGGCGCGGCGGCGGTGGCT
>WELB01000267.1:142990-167074 GCA_009602725.1 Spirogloea muscicola | reverse complement strand
TTCTTCGCCGCCGGCGTCGGGCGCCTGGTGCAGATCTGGCGGCTGCCCGACGCCGCGCGCGACCGCCAATTCGCGCCGCTGCGCCTGCACCGTACGCACGGCACCTGCCACGCCGACGTCACCTGCCTCGCCTGGAGCGCCGACTCCCGCTGGCTGCTCGCGGGCGCCAAGGACCACGCCACGCACGTCCTCTCGCTCGCGCCCCTCCGCGCCTTCCGCGCCGTCGTGCTGGCCGGCCACCGCGAGCCCGTCGTCGCCGCCTTCTTCCGTGCCGACGGCGCCGCCGCCGGCTCGGTCTCGCGCGACGGCGCGCTCTTCCTCTGGGAGTTCCGGCCGGACCCCCCGGGCGGTGGCGGCGGAGCGGTGCCAGCAAGGGACAGCGACGAGTGGCGCGCGGACGCCGGCACCTGGGCGCTCGCCCACAAGCACTTCTTCCTGCAGGGCGGCGGCGCGCACGTCACGTCCTGCTCCTACCACGCCGGCTTGCAGCTCCTGCTGGCCGGCTTCTCCACAGGCGTCTTCGGCCTCTGGCAGCTGCCCGACTTCCAGGAGCTCCACCGCCTGTCCGTGGCTCAGGCGCCGCTCACCACCGCCACCTTCAACTCCACCGGCGAGTGGGTTGCGCTGGGCTGCAGCTCGCTGGGCCAGCTGATCGTGTGGGAGTGGCGCTCAGAGACGTACGTTGCCAAGCAGCAGAGCCACGCGCACGGCGTCGGGTGCCTCGCCTTCTCCCAGGACGCGGCGCTTGTTGCCACAGGTGGCGAAGACTGCAAACTCAAGGTCTTCACACTGCTCATCCACCTGCATGTTCGAGGGAGCTTGAGTGGCAAGAAGCCAGTCACATGCAGGCAGAGACAAACGGGCACCTAGCAGCACAGAGAGGGGGCTCCTGCTGCTTGCACAACGCGCCTGCTGTGCCTCACTGCTCGGGTTCACCGGCCATGCGCAGTGTGGCCTTATAGGGTGCCCCCAGCAGGGGCATGCATGCGCACTTCTCAGGCCTCATACCTGAGCGCTGTTTTGCCTGCCAGGTGTGGAGCGCAGCAACAGGGGCTTGCTTCGTCACGGCCACAGAGCACACAGGCGCGGTCACAGACGTGGCATTCACCCCTACCAGCAATGCAGTGGTGAGCGCGTCGCTGGATGGCACGGTGCGAGCATTCGACCTTGTACGATACCGCAACTTCCGCACCTTTGTCTCCCCAACACCCTGTCAGCTGGCATCGTTGGCCCTGCATCCGTCGGGGGATATTGTCTGCGCCGGAGCACTCGACACCTTCCAGGTTAGACTTCTAGCGCTCTCCATTGACGCTCTACGCTCAATTGTTCGTGCATGTAGAAGTGTACTGGGCTTTCCTGCTGCCTGTCCTGGAAGTCTCCTTGCATGTCACCTAGTAGTCCTTGTCAGCTGGCAGCTTCGACTTGGCCCGATGCAAGATGCAATACGCAACAGACAAATGCACTTATAGCTCTCGCTTGAAAGTGCTGCAGAGCCGAGTCCAATATGTTGCAGTGATTGTGTGATGTCAGATTTATGTTTGGTCTCTGAAGACGGGAAGAATTCTGGACATACTTAGCGGGCACGAGGGTCCTGTGCATGGACTTTCGTTTTCTCCACTTGACGTACGAGCATGTCTTTCCGTCTCCCTGTAACTTTTGACTCGTTCTGCCCTGGTGGACTTCCTGTCCCCGTACTCGTCGTACAGTGGCTCACTGCACCATTTCGGCAGATGCTTGTTTGCAGCTTATGCGTCAACATGACTGGAGCTTACTGCAATGTGTCGCGCTTGCAGGAGTTGCTCATCTCGTCGGCATGGGACGGCACAGTTAGGGTGTGGGACGTACTGGAAGGCAACAAGGGTGGGGTGGAGGTGCTGACGCACTCACGGGATGTCCTTGCCCTTGCCGTCCGGCCGGATGGGCGTCAGATCGCTTGCTGCACACTTGATGCACAAATCCATCTGTGGGATCCTCGCGAGGCCGTCCTGCAGGCTACCATAGAAGGCAGGAGAGACATCTCCAGCACTAGGCTCCAAGGCCAGGGTCGCTGCTTTCACTCGCTTGCTTACTCTGCAGATGGCTCCTTCATACTTGCGGCTGGGTCGTCCAAGTACATCTGCATGTACGACGTTGCTGAGCAGGTTAGTGTGACTTGTCCCTCTCCAGGCCGCTTGACCCCTAGTCCTTCGAACATCAGCGCCACCTGTGAGGGTATTGCTTCCCTTGTTTTCAGCAGCTCGTTGACCTCAGCCCAGGTCAAAACAATGCTCTGTGATCCTTGGCAGATCCTTCTTCGGCGCTTTGTGATAAGTAGCAACCGTGCGGTGGAGGGGGTTGCGGACGCTCTCAATAGCTCTCGAGTCACGGATGCTGGGCCCCTGGACTCTCTCAACGCTCCAGATAGCGACATTGAGGAGGAGGAAGGTCTGAAGGGCTTTGAGAGCTTGCCTGGAGCAGGAAATGGCAAGCGCAGGGCTATTCGAACTTCGTGTGTGCGCATGTCGCCCACCGGTCGAGAGTTCGCAGCTGCCACGACAGAGGGCGTGCTGCTCTTCACCCTTGACCATCAGTTGCTCTTCCAGCCCTCTGACCTCGATCTGCACCTCACGCCACAGGTTGGAACATCTCTGCGTCTGTGCTCCAGGTTTCTCATATCTAGGTCACAGGTGTTTGCTTGTCTCCAACCCGTTAGCTCATTGCCAGCTGTGTCGGCGACAATGGCAGGCCGTGAAAGCTGCGCAAGAGAGTGGGGACCACACCCGGGCTTTGGCTGGCGCACTGAACTTGGCTGAAGCCGTACTGATACGGGAGGTCATGGAGAGCGTCCCTGTGGGCACAATACCTGCCGTTGTGCAGTCCATGCCACGGTCCCATGTTGGCACATTGCTGGCAGCTGTCGCCAAGGCCCTACCCTCTTCTGCGTATCTGGAGCTTTGGCTGAGCTGGTGTAAGGTTGGTCACGACATATCACCAAGGGTCATCTACCAGTGACCACGGCTATGTCTCAAATCAAGCATTTTGTGGATACCTGGCCCTAGAATGAGTAGAAGCTAGTGCTAGTGTCTGCTTCAGGTACTAAGGCCAAGACAAGGTTGCCCTCCTGCAGGAGGTAGGGCGCTACCATGGTCGAGCAGTACAAGAGGGTGTGAAAAATCAGGGGAGGGGAGCTATAAACTCATTACCGGCATTGCAGGACCTGCATAAAGGCCTCACGCGGCTGCACTCTGACTTGTCCTTGGCAGCCTCTGGAAATACTTACCTCCTTTTTTACCTTACGACCCAGCAAGGCAGTATGTCTGCCTAGTCAATGCTGTTATCTCTTCATTTGTTAAGGCACTAGCATCAGCAGCTGCTGCTGATGCCGTAACATGGGCTAGCTGCCATTTTTTCAATGTGCACGGGATCCTTGTGCATCTTTGTGAAGTACTTTTTGTAGGCACTGGTTAGTCAAAAAAGAGTTGTCCTGAAATGCATAAACAGCTCGCACAGAGACAGGAAGGATTGATGGTGTCCATTCGTAGGACAGCTTGATCCTTGATGGTGCACAGTTGTGTAAGTTGGTCAAGCGCTTTGTGATGTTGTAGTGTAGGACCTGCGCTACTAGTGGAGCCTTTGGTGTGCCGAGCATAGATATGCAGAAGCAAGTGTCGCAAGTGTTATGCAGGGACATTGCCCAAGCCGTCACAAGTATCGCAGGTGATTGCACCCGAGCCGTCGCAGTACACGCACTTTGTTTGGTCATCCGCCCACTCTAAGAACTGCACTTCCATAAGAGCCTGTCAGATTGTGTCTCATGAGCAGCATCTACACAAGCACAACAATATCAGAACTACCTTGGCCTACCTCATTAAACCACTCATCTTCTTGGCTATGCACTACGAAGCTTGTATGTACAAGCATCAGAGGGCAGGTCAGACAATGAGACCATCAGTGGTAGTTTTGGCACCAATAGGACAGCCGCAACTTCACGCTCAGCAATACCAGATTAGCATAGTGTGGCACTACTGCACCAGCCTTTCCTGCAGGAGTACTTATGCTCACCTGCTCTTCAACGTTAAGATCACCACTACCTTCACAATCTGTTTAAGCAGCAAAAATCAAGATCAATGAATGGCCACCAATTGCCATTGGCCCACAAGCATATCCTCTCAATTTATGCATAAAGTAGGACCGGCTGGAGCAACTAGCTAAACAGACTGTGAAAATGGTGTTCGGTAAGCAATGAAAATATGCTACGTAAGCATTGTGGGTGACTTTTGTAAGACTGTAATTAACATGTCAACTGGATATGCCAAATCTGTGTGCACCGAAGTGGACTAAGTTCCTGCAAGTCAGATCCTTCGACTGACTTGCCAGCCTTGTATTCATGCACCAGACTATGACTCTAAATACGGAGAAGGCCAATGCAAGTGCAGATTGCCCACCTAAGCATGTGAGGGTGCCTTGACCTCTGCAAACAAAACACATCTTGCGGCCTGAAGGAGGATTGGGCCCTGGTACTTTGCTGCTGCTAGTCGTCACACCTCCATGTCCCACACGGGTCGGCTCCTCCCACCGATTTTCTCCAAGTAAATAGACTCTGTGCTGCGTCCCTTGCACCCCTGCTTCGATAGCAGTTCTGGCATATCTCTCAATCTCCCGAACATCCTTGCTTGCTTTTGGGGCATCGCTTTGATCTGCTGAAGAAGAGAGCTCTGCCTGCAATCACAATGTAACACCCGCAGTGGAATTTGCATGTGAGTTGAAAGTTCAGGACTTCAGAAAGCAAGTCAGCTGCGGCACATTCAAAGCACAGCTCAGGTTGATTTAGATCCCCGTCCTTTGATGCTGCGGTCGAGCTCTACTTGGACCTTGGTTGGTGGAGATAGAGATGGTGGGGCAGGAGAGCTGTTTCCAGCCGGCAGTGGCCTCTTCTCCTTGCTCAGGAGCATTGCTAGTTGCTCAGGGCTGACAACACCGTCTTCTTTGAGGCCCACACTAGCCTGAACAAGTTGGCAGCAGAACAGACCAGTGAAGTTCTGCAGGAAGCAATACTGAAGGCAGGTCAAGCGCCGAGCAACACATACATGGACAAATTTGTCGACCTACGGCCTCCCTGCACGTGACAGCTATATGGCAAATAGTCTGACTGACATGGCTTCTAGAAGTTGGGGATGTCAACCACTGAGGTTTGAAAGAAGTAATATGGCCTAGAATCTGAAATTTAGAAGTATCTGGAGATGAGTAGGACTTCCAGAGACGAGTGACATGGTGTCCGAGGTGTTGAATGACGTGCCTGCCAAGACTTGTAAGCACTCTCAGTGCCAGAAGAGAAGTATGAATTGTCAACGTCATCTTCACCGGAGTAAAAACCTTGCTGCATGAGAGCATCCTGCACTCAGAGAGCATCGCGAGCAGGTTGTGAAGGGCGTAGATGTAGTGAGCTCAGATGAAAAGCACCCAGGTAGACACGACAAGGTTGGCTCACAACCTCATCAAGCAGAGAGTGTACACAATTTTGAGTATGCAGTGCTGATGAGACACTGCCTCAAATTCACAGTAACAGCACAGCCTCGGTACTGTACCTGGAGCTCAGCAACTTCAGGTCCCTCCTGGTTCATTCGAAGGGCATACTTCACCGTGAAGCTATCCCCTTTGTTGGGCAACTTGTCCAACTTTCCAGGTGACACCGAATGGCCTGTAGCCCCATTGGTAGCCTGTTGCCCTGCTGCGTCCTTGCTAGACGAGGAGCTAGAAGGACTTGAAGGTGCATTGGTGGATCTCGCAGGGGAGGACTGAGTGGAAGTGTCGGTATTGAAAAGAGGGGAGGAGGCAGGAGGGGCTGATGTTGCAGCTTCAGCTGGGACCTCCGTTGCCAGCTCCACTGTCGGGCTTGCAACAAAATTCTGGCCAGCCAAGTCTGCAGCCAGAGTCAACGTAGATTCAGTGTGAGAAAGAGGAAAGTGCAGAAGCTACTTACTCACAGGGTTTGGGTTGATGTACTACCGAGGAAGCATTGCTACCAAGTGCCCAAGAATGACTGTCGAGGACGACAGGCCAGCTTGATTTGACATTGACCTTCAAGTCCCCCTGTGAAGTACCCAGGAGAAGCTAACAATCACATGTGAAGAAAGTTTCCTTGGTGTGCTCACAGGTGCACAGACTTGCTGGCCTGGTTCGACAGAAAATTACGACCTCCACAATGCCCAGCTATTTCAACATTGTCCCGGAGAGGATCAGGCACATGCTCGTACGTCTATCAGTTCTGGGTGGCGTGAAGTCGGAGCTCCTACAGAGGTCACTGAGCAGTACCAGCAAGCGAGCGGAACTGCACTTCTGCATTGAGAGGAGGGCGTTCCCTGGCCCTGAGTTGGTCCAGCAGGGCAGCCAGATCAGCAGCTGTGGGCCTGCCCCCTTGCCACCTGGATGTGCTAGCATCGGCCAGCTCCTCCTTGAGCTGCCTCCTCTCCTCCTCCCACCGGACCTGGAGCAAGGTCACAGTGGGGATGTTGGCCGCTTTGATGCATGCACGCAAGGACAGTGCACAAAGAGCAGCCAGCAGCCAGTGGTGCAAGAGGTCACCCTCTCGCGGTTCCACCTCTCCTCCTCCCGCAACCAGCGCTGCTCCTCTCTCAGCCAGCGAGCCTCCTCCCGGTCAGCCGTGCTGCCACCGGTGACGGCAGCAGAGCAGCGCGGCAGCAGCTCCCGCTGGACATCGCCCCAGCGTCGAGTGGGGTGGGAGCCGGCCAGAGCCAGCCGAGTGGCTCGGAGATGTGGCGCGGCAAGCTGGAGGCGTGGCTGGCGGAGCCCGGCAGGGGCGAGAGAGTGCCTGGGCAGGGGGGAGAAGCGGGAGGAGGAGGCAGCGTGGGGAGGGCGGGAGGAGGCGGTGGCAGGCGGGCCGAGGGACACCGCCTGGGCCGCCATGGGGGCGGAGCGGGGGGCCGGCCAGCCGGCGGCGGCTGGGAAAGCCAGGCGCAGGTGCATGAGGAGCGGAAGCCGTCGGGCTGGGGTGACATGGGGCCCGCTTCCTCTGCTGGAACAGTCGCCGGTTCACATGGCATGCAACGGAGCGGCGGGGGGGGGGCCATCGCGTGGGACGACGGGGCCGTCTCCGTGGTCCTCGGCCTCCGCGCCCAGCAGCGGCGCCTTCCGTTCGGAAAGAAGCCAGGCGCAGGTGCATGAGGAGCGGAAGCCGTCGGGCTGGGGTGACATGGGGCCCGCTTCCTCTGCTGGAACAGTCGCCGGTTCACATGGCATGCAACGGAGCGGCGGGGGGGGGCCATCGCGTGGGACGACGGGGCCGTCTCCTTGGTCCTCGGCCTCCGCGCCCAGCAGCGGCGCCTTCCGTTCGGAAAGAAAGAAGAAAGCGGCTGCTGATATGAAAGAATCGAACGAAAGAAGGCCAGGCCTCGTCCCGCGCTCCGCCGGGCCGGCGCCGGCGTGCCCTCCGCCCGGCTGGCCCNCCGCCATGGGCTCCAAGTCGCGGTCCGACGGCCGCGCCCGCGGGTGGTCGCTCTCGTCGCGCCTGCCTCCGCCGCTGGCGCTCGGCCTCTGCCTCCTCTTCTTCCTCTTCGGCTACCTCTACGGCGGCAAGCCCCTCAAGGCACGCCGCCTCGCCGCTCACTCCCCCACTGCGCAGCGCAGGCCACGCTCTGCGCCCTCCCTCACCGCCCCTGCCGCTGCTGCAGGCCGTCCCCGACTTGAGGGCGCCGAGCGGCGGCAGCGGCGACGCCGGCGCCGTCGACGACGTCGCCCAGGGCATCAAGAGCGGCGAGTTCAGCAGCGCCCGGCAGCTCCGCGAGCTCCGGTCGTACGAGCTGCACAAGCCCGGCAAGACCGGCAACTCCCACGTCTCCGTCATCCCCTACCAGGTGCGGCTGCATGCCCGAGCCCCGTCCTCGCCGAGCGCGAGTCGTCCCACTTCGTCCTGCCGGCTCTCCCCGGCCTCTCCTCACGGCTGCTGCCATGTCGAGCACCAGGGAGTGTCGCGACTCGGCTCACAGGCCATATGGGGCCTCGCGTCCGAGGGGGCATCGCGAGCGTCGGCAAAGCCAAGTCAGATTAAACGTATTGCACGTATACGAACCTGTGGGTGCACGGCTGAAGCCTGACAACCCTCTTCCATGGCGGCAAGCCAGCAACTGAGCTGGCACCCACGCGCCTACCTCTTCCCGGGCTTCGCCGACAAGGCGCGATGTGAGGAGATCGTCGCCCTGGCGAGGGCCCGCCTAACCCCCTCCGGCCTGGCCCTGCGTGAGGGGGAGAGCGCCGAAAACACCAAGGACATCCGCACCAGGTGCATTTTGCCTCTACGCCCTGTCAGCCACACTCAAGTGCATGCTGGGCACTCGCGCCAGACGTTGTGGCCCCCGCATGACGCTCGCGGGCTGCACACTTATGGAAGCCAGACCTGCACCATGTTGCACAGCTCTGGCACTTTCCTCAGCGCTAGAGGCAATCCTGATGGAGCATTGGCCTGGGTGGAGAGGAAGATGGCCACAGCCACCATGACGCCCGTAGAGCACGGAGAGGTGGGTGTTGTGAGTGAGAGAAGCGTTAGCAGCAGCAGTTGACCTACTAGCATGTGCCACTGGGAACTCACCCCTCTTTAGCAGGCGCCCTTGCACCATCAGATTGCACAGCTCGCTGGACTAGCGCGGCCTTGCCCGCAACTGCACCTAAGCAACAGCTGAACAGCACCTCAAGAGCCCTCTGAAACAGGCCTTCAACATCCTGCGGTACGAGATTGGTCAGAAGTACAACTCTCATTACGACAGCTTCGACCCCTCCCAGTATGGGCCCCAGTCAAGTCAAAGGGTAAACACTTGCAATCCTCAGCACTCATGGACACCATCCGAATGGCCACAATGGAGCCACAGAAGTCAAGGTGTTCATGGGGCTGTAGCAGGCAAATACTGGTTAGGTACTGGGCTCGTTCTACTAGTTTGATTGGCATTGGACATGGCCTTGTGCTTGCAGTCGAGCACATTGGCCTTTCATACCAGGTGTTGCTGAATCATGCAATTGAGGGAGCAACTTGGGGTTGTTCCTGCTGCTCAGAAGAACGAAAGCGCTTCTCTTCACAAGCGATTTTTTCAAGTGCTACAGTCTGCTCTGATCATGAGCAACTTGTGAGGTGCAGATCGCATCTTTTCTACTCTACCTCACGGATGTGGAGGAAGGAGGAGAGACCATCTTCCCGTATGAGGTTAGCAGCAGGACAATATTCAAGCTGGAGCTTGCTTGTGAGTAATTCTTTTGACACAATGGCCCAGGCGGGGGCGATATGATCACTTTGACACCATTTTCACTCGTCTTGAGCAGAACTACGACAACATGGATGGAACATACGACTTTAGGGCCTGCATTGGCTTGAAGGTGAAGCCACGACAAGGAGATGCACTGTTATTCTGGTCGCTCATGCACAATGGCACCATCGACCCTGTGAGCGTTCTCCTCCTGACGATCTTGTATGCAAGGTCAATGCGTCTTTTCTTTCTTGGGTTTCTGCCAGCTAACGCTAAGAGGCAAGAGATGTAAAGTGTTCTCTTAGTCTGTCTCTACGATCAAATCATCTGTTAACACAGACCGTAGATCAGGAGGGGAGCGGCTTGCAACTCTGCTGTGATGCACAGCTTGCCCGCTACAGTCTATGCCCACAAAGAATCTCGTAAATGTATCTCTCTCTGGACTTTCGAGCACCGAAAGCCAACGATCAAGGCTGGCTTCCTGGCCTCCTGAAACAGGTCCTGCTGAGAAGCCTCTTGAAATCAATCAAATTCCTGGCACCCTCTCACTTCTTAGTAGTTGTGTAGGTTTGTGGTGCTGATCAAAGCTGCCATATTGTGATCTCAGGCGTCCTTACATGGCAGCTGCCCTGTGGTAAAGGGCGAAAAGTGGGTGGCCACCAAGTGGATCCGTGATCGCTATGAAGCTGGAATACGATAGTGGAAGGCCTTCATTTACCACTCTGTGTGTAGGTCTGTGAACAAGCTCCTGGAAGGGGGTAGCTTGAGGCCAGCTTATGTGCTGCAATGCATTCGCCATTTCCTCTTTACATGGGTCAACTCAGACCCGGCTGCACACAAGCTGCTGATCGGAGCAGAAAGCTAGATGGGAAATCTGTGCTGTGCGGCTGGAAATCTGCCCAAAGCAGTCTTGCAGAATCATCTAGACGTGAGCTCCATGTATACTGTTTCTTATACCCGCCTCGTTGCAACGAACTTTTTGAGGCCGAGTGCAATTCACAGGAGTACAACGAGGTGTTTGTATCTTGCTTATTGTTCGAGTGTTGCACTTGTGAAGTCCAGGTCTCACAAGGCATTTCCCTGTGACTATTATGTATTGCAACGGGTGCTGCTGACTGTCATGAGCTTCGAATGAGGCGTGCAGCCTTGCAAATTATGTGGTTTGTCAAGTACATCCAAGCAGCTCAGCTGTGGACTGGATGAGTCTGCAAGTGCAACAAGTCCTCAACAAGTCTTCACACTTATTCGTATCTTATGATGTGAGATACAATCCACGTCTGGAGTACAACAGCCCAGGTGACTGAGTGAGTCCAGCCTAGAAATCTGGTGGACACAAGTAGGTGACTGGAGATGGAGGATGGATGTCATTAGCCAAGCCTTTCATGATGGCTGAGCAGCTTCTGGTATTACAATAGCGTGTAATCTCCAACCACCCTTCTTGAAGGCCTGAACGTAAAGATAGGCAATGTAAACAGGTGCTGCATACAAGCATAGCTTTGTGCACACCCTGTCAAGGTAAACGTCTGAGGCTGTTGCAAGGATGGGTACAAGGTTGAGCAGACTAAGCTCGTACCTGCATCCAAGACTCTGCTGTAGCCTCCAAGAGGGCAGCATTGGCAGTCTTCAATTCCACCCTGCGATCCGAGAGCTCGCTGGCAGCCTCTTCCCACCCTCTGTTGTGTCCCATACACCTGTTGATCACTCAAAATTAATCCTCAAATTATCAACCGTGCTCCCTGGCGCTTGACCCTTGACCTCGGAAACACAAGCACTGCCCAAAAGGCCAACTGGTGGATTTGGCTACTTGACTTGACAGACTTGCTACTCAGCTTATCCTGGCATGAGCATCTCAGTCCAAGCAGAACCTCAAGTGAGTACGTCATTCATAGCAAATAACAGATGTCGTCAGAAGCCCGTCGTCATTGAGTACAGTGTCTTTTTGGAGGAAGGGCAAGGCTTCAAGGTCAACGTGCACAGAATGGAGAGCAACAGGTGGACACGGAAGGACTTGCAAGAAGGTTGTTGCAAAGTATGTGGGTGAAGGATAGGAGCAAGTACGGCCAGACCCAGGGGGACAGGTTCTATGGGAGGACTGCAACAAAGGAGAAAGTTGCTTGACATTGACAGGTAGGGAGTAGGAACAAGTGTGTCCCCAACAGGGGGCCAATCTCACATGACGCATGATGTGGAGTCTGGGGAGTACTGCAACACCGTCTCTTGCAGGTGCATGGCCGTCTGCCCATCCATGGCTGCCACGGTGTAGTAACTTCCCAGGAACCTGACATCAGCCTGCCACACCTTGACAGCTCTCCCTGCAATTGTCAGATGCTACAGAGCCTTGCACCCCTGGCCAGTGACGCTCCTCTGGCTGCAGCAAGTCGGGGACTCTGACAAGCAAGCCTGACAACGAGACAGGACATTTTGTGGCTGAGTACATGCTGAGCGGAAAGGGCAGATGTGCTGTGGCGAAGCCTGAGAGCTGAGCATGCAGCACAGAGTTATTTCTCCGCCACCAGCTACCACCTGCCGCAGCCGCGGCTCCGCTTGGCTCATCAGCTCCAGAGTTTCTCGCGTGCGCGTCGAGTCGCTGTGGCACAGGCAAGGACCGTCGGTTTGGTACACAGACCGGGCAAAGCGGGGGAGGGATGCAAGCAGGAGGGCTGCCGGAGCAGAGCGGAGGCCCCCAGGCCGCCCAAGCAGCAAGCTGAGCAGCTGCCTTGCCTGCAGAGGATCACGTCTGGGAGCCAGTCCATCTGGGAGAGCTTGTGGGCGACGCTGGCAGAGCCCTCGCGGCCGCGCTTGCTCAGCGGCCTCTCGTGATCTGGCGGCCCACAACAGAGGAGCCGCAACAGCGACTGAGGTGGGGTCAGAGGTGGGCGGGCAACAGGGCACCATCCGGCATAGCGGGGAGCAGCAGGGGGCGGCGCGAACCGTGGAGGGAGGAGTCGGCCCAGGAGCTCTTGGCATGGCGCAGCAGGATGAGCCTGCGCGGAGTGCTGGCGGGCGCCGCGCAGCAGGCCGGCAGCGGGATGCGGGGGCGGCCGCGGTGCAGGCGGGTGGCGGCGCGGCGGAGGAGCGGCTGGCAGGGGGGCTGCGGCCGTGGCGGCGCGAGGCCGGCGGGCAGGGGCATGGTGGGCATCGGGACGCGCGCAGGAGGGGGGGGGGGTGCCGAGTGCCCGGCCAGGCCAGGCGCGGGGGGCTGGCCCTGCGCGCAAGCTCGTCTGTGCTCCGAGGATGGAGACGAGGATGGAGTGTGTGTTGAGCGATGGAAGAAAGTGCTCGCCCATTGAGAATAGGGGCTGGAAAAGCGAGCCAAAGAAAAGGATCAACAAAGGACGAGACGGGGGCCAGGGGAAGCGCAAAGACAAACAAGCACACAAAGAGACAGAGCAGCTATGGATCACTCAGCAACCCCTGCTAAGCAGCGTCAGGTCAGAGACGCGATGGAGGGCCTGGGTGGCCCAAGGTCAAGGGCAGGCACATCGACTCATGTACATCACCTGCTGCTCAGCTCTGGACCTTTGGACCTTCTCCTTTCTCCGGGCTGCATTTGCCCACAGCCCGCGCCCATTCGTAATGGCTCTCTCGAACGCTGGAGGCCAGTTTGCTTTGTCCAGGCCCGCGCTCTCGGCCCACCATCACAGCGCTGCCGGCCTTCAGCAAGTAGCAGGCCTCGTCTTCCCGCGACCGCCTGAGCGCGCCATGGCGGCCGCCGGGCCCCCCCAGCCTCCGCGCGCCGTGGCCGTCGTGACGGCCAGCTCCCGCGTCGGCGCCGCCACGATCGCCGCGCTCGCCCGCCTGCCCTCCCCGCCGCTCGTGCGGGCCTGCGTGCGTTCCTCCGACAAGGTCACCGCAGTCCCCACCGCAGAGTATGTGCAGTCCCTGCAGCACCCCGCCGGCCCGCCGGTCGCCGTCGCCGTCGCCGTCGCCTTCGTGCGCCGCTGGTGTGTGCCACGACGCATGACATTGGGCCTCTTCGCATGCCGGCAGCTGTGTGGAGCTTGTGGTTGACGTGGACGCCTTTGACCCAGCATCGCACGAGCGGGCCTTCCGAGGCGTGTCCAGGGCGCTCATCGTCGCGCCGCAGCTGCCCAATCGGTCGGCTTCTCAACAAAGTCCCAGCGCCGGCTCAGGCTGCTGTAGTGCTGTTACTCTGAGGCCAGGAGCTCGAATCCACGTGCGTGCTTGGTACTCCGAGGCCCCAGCAGCACCTGATGTTGGGCCTGGCAGGGATGGAGTAGCAAAGTGACGAGGCCGTCAACCGGCTGCTCGATGGCGCTCGCTTCCACGAAGTCCAGCACGTGGTTCTCATCGGAGGTGTTTTCCAGGTATACAGGTGGCAGTGTTTTTAATGGACTTCACTGAAGCAGCCAATGCATAGATGCTCGCAGAAGCAGGAGCATAAATGCTTGTGCATCGCCGCTTCATCCTGCACCTCGACGTTGCCCTTGACATTGTAGAGGAGGTCTGCAGGAGGAGGAGCGCTTCCTCTTCCACCGACAGTGGATGTCTAGCCGGAGGCATGCACAGTCGCTGGGGTTGACATGGACGCAGCTTGAGTGCTCTGACTTCATGGAGAATAGTCTCCGCCACACGACAAGCATCAGAGAGGTGCGATTTGTTGAACGGTTTAAGATTTGTCATAGATTATCTCTGCGTGCTTGAAAGTATCCATTGCTGAGGTAAGCAGTTGCCTTCTCCTCTTTGTAGGATACCTGAAGTCAGGCAGAAATATTGAGGCCCACAGACTAGTGCCCTGTAGCCAGGCATTTCCTGGATCGGGATGACTCATCATGGAGGCAGGTTGCAGGCTGACATGATTTATGGCGCTGGAGCAGAGGGCCTGTCTGCACCAGTGGCCCTCGCTGACATTGGTGCTGCCGCTGCCTTAATACTGGCCAGCACCAGCAGGGAGCATGACAATCGTGCATACCACGCTGTTGGCCCAGATATCCTCAACCCACCGGGCATTGCACAGACATTTTCTCGAGCATTGGGCAGAACAATAGTATTCGTGGATGTGGGCATAGACACGGCCTACAAGGTGAGCATGCTTGCCCTTGAGAATATATCACCCTTTTCCTTTGTCATGTACTTGTGACCTCGCAAGTTCAGGCTACTGATGGTGGGTCAATCACCTCGAACGGCTTTCTCCCGCTCAGATGGCTATGGAGGCTGGTCTTGGAGCTCGGTGGCAAGTGAGCGGCTTCTTTGATTGGCTCAAGCTCTACTTCATCCCCGGCAGACTGAAGAGCATCCAGTCTGACCTTCCCAGACTCGGTATCAAGCCACTTTCTTTTCAAGAATGGGTCAGCCAAAGGCTGACTGACTTTCGAGTAGAGCCTTCGCCAAGCTGACAACAAGCTTGCAGGGTACCCATGGTATACTGACTGCCCTCATTACGACTTAGCCACGACGAGCAAGCATTGCCTCTTACACGGCGACACATGGACCTGACCACTATTAAGATTAACCGGAGGTAGCTGAGTGTGGAAGCTAAGGAAGGCAATGTGAAGCAGGGGAAGAGCGTCACATGTGCTCTTCTCGGCGGCGAGGGGCACACTTTATAATCTCATCAACTCGGATGATCATCTCTGCAGCCTCTGTGGCGGATAGCAAGACAGCTTGTTTCACTTTAAATGACTCAAAAATGCCCCGATGTTCCATATCGCCCATCTGCAGTGCCAACAGGGGCATGCACCTCAATGTGAGCAAGGGCAAGACCTCAATGGAAGAAGCTGTAGCAGCAGGAAGAGATTGCAGTAGGTAACAACGATTTGAGGTCACGTGATGCTGTGCACTGTTGTGAGCTACCTACCTGGCCAGTGATGACGTCAATGCCTGACGTGCAACCCTCCTGGCTGTGAGCAGCCCGCAGCTGCGACACCAGGTCGGCACTGTCCAAGCCTGCATTGTCAGCGATAGTGGTAGGTATTGATCTTAGGGCTGCACCAAATGCCTCAATGGCAAGTGACTTCTTGCCAGCCGTTCTCCTGGCCAGCTCATCAACGTGGCAAGACATCATCATCTCAGGCCATCCTCCTCCAAAAATGACTCGAGAATCCCCAATGGTTTGAGAAAGCACGCAGAGTGCGTCATGGAGGGAGCGCTCAGCTTCGTCCAGGACATGTGAGCTGCAACAAGATTGAACCACAACAGCTGCCATGTATGAGATGCTTGGAAGCAGTATTTGGACTACTTTCATTGGCCAAAACATCTTACAGCGTCACAAAGTCTCCAACCGCACCGCCAGCCGCCAAAGCTCGCTCTGCAATGCTTGCCCAATACTAGGTATCTACAGAGCTGCAAGCAGCAGGTACCATTGCACAAGTTGGAGTCAAGCACCTGGCACCGCGGAGGATGATGGTGCACGCCTCACCAAGCTCAACGCCCGAGAATCGAATGACGCGGTCCTCACCAATCATGACCTCCTCAATGAGGTCACAATGCCCCAACTTCACCGAAGCGGGGTCGTCAAAAGTTGATGTGATCTCGCCTCCGGTGACCAAAGCCAGCCTCTCAATCCCGTCAAAGTCAGCATGCTCAATTGCCATGATGCCGGCGTCGGCAAATATCTCCTCGGGGAAGTTGTAGATAAGCTGCCGATTGATAAAGCAACTAATGCCGTGATTGATTATCTTCTCCACCTTGGCCCGCATCTTCTCCTTCTCAGCTGCTTCAATGGCCGCCACCTGCCGCAGGAAGAGATGCTGGTCATCTAAGCTGCAAGAAGGTGTGCTCCGGTGAGAGTAGTGAGGCTGCAACAAAACCTGCCCAGCATTAACAAGCACAATAGGCAACATACCTTTGACATGGAGTCCACGCGCACACGAGAGCCATAGATCTTGATTTTATCTGTGTCCATTGCAGTGTTGGCCACCAGTATCTTGGCATTCTCTATCCGCTTTGGCTGACCAACTCCGATCTTCTTGTCAAGAATGAATCTGCCAAGAAGCACAAGATGTGAAAATTGAATTCATTCAAGCAGCAGAATCGCCTTTCTGCTATGTCTAAGTTGGCCATCACAGAAGGGGCCACTTGAAGGCACCTTCAACACTCAAGGCTGGAGCATGGATGACATGACCTGTAATATTTATCGTACAAAACCTATGGCAGCTTGACAATCATGGACTCTACTAGCTGAAGAACGTTTGGTTGGGAGATAAGCTGCACACCCTTCATCTAAGTACGACTCTTTGAGGGATCCACCTGCCTTCTTGATGATCTGAATGGCCTCCAAATTCCCGCTACCCTGCATGGCTTCGACAATGGCGAGTGGACTCAATACCTGGCCTTTGATTCAGTCGCAGCAGGACCAGCCAGGGCTATTGACAAGAGCACTTGCCTTCAGGCGCATGACTGCGTCCACCGCAAGCTTGGCAAAGTGCTCCTTGTCCTGAGACAATATCTTGGAGCTCAGCGTGGTCATTGCAATATTCAGCAGGTCCTGCCGGAATTTGTCTGTCAAGGCCGTCATCACACAGGACTGCAGCAAGGTCAGGCGCAACTTCTTGCGATGCGCTGCACACAAGCAAGTCCTTGAAGTCTTTGGGAGCTGTGCCTGCATCAGACATTGCTGCAGAGACAAGCACACCTGGATCCGCACTGTTACTTTGAGTGCCCTTCTCAAGGGCCTCACGTGCGCAACTTGCCGCCATCCGGTAACCTGGTAACAACCCACAACACAGGAGCTCAAGGCTGGCCGCTCACTCCAGCATCTGCGCAGTTGCTCCTCAAGACGAGGCACTCTGAGAGGAGCAGGTCCAGGCAGAGCACCAATGAGAGAGGGGCCAGGCTTTGAAGTGACCAACCGGCAATGATCGTCATTGGGTGGATCTTCTGAGCAGTGAGCTTTTCTGCCTCGCGCAGCAGCTCCCCTGCCAGTACGACGACCGAGGTTGTGCCGTCGCCCACTTCGTCATCCTGAACCTTGGAGATGTCTGCAGCCGCAGGAGGGGCGGCCGAGTTGCAGAGAGCGGAGGCAAGTGAGCAAGCTCCTGCTTGTACCCGGGCACCGTGCCCCCAACCGGTCGGTGTGCGGAGCCTGCTCCCTACTCGACAGTCATCCCACAGGTTGCTGGCTGAGGGCTGAGGCTCACCGACAAGGACCTTGGCGGCGGGGTTGTCGACGTGGAGGGCCTTGAGGATGGTGGCACCATCGTTGGTGACCATGATGCTCTGCCCGCGCCCCGTGCTCTGCAGAATCTTGTCCTGCTCGCAGACGGCAGCGGAAGGGACCGCAGGCCCAGTGAGTGCGCCATGGAAGGGTGGCAGCAAACCACCCTTCCGGCGTCGCGGCGCAGGAGAAGCGGATGGGAGCAGCGCCTGCGGAGATGGCGAGGGCGGAGGCAAGCGGGACGTGGAGCCAAGGCAAGCGAGCGTTACCATGCCCTTGGGGCCCAGCGTGGTCTTGACCAGGTCGGCGATAGCCATGGCGCCGACATACGAGGACTGCAGGAGCGGCGCAGTGGCAGGGGGTGTGAGAAGCGCGGGAGGGAGGCAAGGCGGAGGAGCGGCGGGCGAGCGGGGGGTGGGCGTGGGGCGCGGACCATGCGCGCGCGCTCGCCCTTCTCCTCGGACGCCTCCTCCTTGAGCAGCGGGCCCTGCGTGCCAGGCGAGCAGGCGGGGCCGGGTGAGGGCTCCGAGGCAATGCGGACCGGCAGCAAGCGGCGCGGAAGAGGAGGACACGGGATTGAGGGCGCACGCCGGGGTAGCCGGCCATGGCGCCGGCTGCGAAGACCGGGGGAGGGCGGAGGGGGGGGTTCTGGGGGTTTAAGAAGAAGCGCGGCCAGATTGACTGGTGGCTGGGAAAGGCCAGCCCAAAGGAATGGACAAATAGAAAGTGCTCGCCCATTGAGAATAGGGGCTGGAGGGGGGTTTAAGGGGGGCCGCTCTGGGACAGGTGAAGCAGAAGAAAGAGATTGTGTATTAGAAAGAAATGTAGGCCAAATGGCCAGGTACAAAGGCAAGCACATCTAAAAATCTACATAACCTACAGCAGATTGACCCGCTCAATAACCACAGGTCAAAACATAAAGGTCACTACTCGATGCATGAATACTAGATGCCAGGAACGGAGCCCTTCTGCCACCTACTAGAGCTCGCCCAGCTTTCTGGTGCAAGGCACTAGCCTGAGCACGCTGCAAACAGGCCGAAACTCGTCGTCGCAAGAGCGACAGATATGCAGCTGGCAAGCCCATCTCAGCCGGAAACAAATCTGCACGTCGAGTGTAGCCTAGATTGGCAATGTTTTGAAGCAGAGTGTGGAAGCGAGGACCCAGACAGCCAAAGATATCGATTGCAGCTGGCAGGAGTTGATCGCATTGGGGGTAATCGGAGTAATGCCGCAGTTTTCTGTGCTCTGCTCCGCCCACTGCGTGCCCAGCAATGTGTGTTGATGCTGGGCCTTTATAATGCCTCCGTAAGAAAGAAAGAAGTGGCACTCCCAATGGGGGCAAGGGCTGCGAAAAGCCAGCCCAAAAAGAATTCACAAAGGTTCAGAGGGGCCTAAGAGCGGTGAGCAGCTACAAAGGGGCCTGAGGATGCAATGGTAAAACAGGGGGAGGATGGATCACTCAATAAGTACGAGTGGAGGAGCCTCAGATCCGACAGACTAGCGGCCGGGAAGCTATCACCCTGACGAAAGCCAGAGCCCGCAGCGAGAGCACGGCCAGCTCGCAGATGCAGAGCGTGTGCCATGGACCGCTGCAGGGATACAGAGAGGCGCATCCGATATACCTGAGCCCACGAGCCCGCGGCGTTGAAGTCGGCTGGCTCGCCGCGTCTGCGGGACACAGCCCGCCGCGCAAGCCTAGCCAATAGGTCAAGCCACTGGGACCCAAGAGCCCCGTGCACGTCCACCGCCAAGGGGACGAACTCGTCGGCAGGTGGGTGGTCGGAGTGCTTGGCCGCCTTGCGGCGAGCGGCCTTCGAGGCAGCGTGGCCGGCCCGCGAGGCAGAGAGCCCCAGGTTGGAGCGGTCGACCACATCGGTGGTGACTACATCGGCTATGATCCGCGCGCCACCTCCTGGCGTGGACATCCGTAACAACAACGTCGACCAGGGCCCGTGGTCCTCCACCAGGTTGCACGCCCACAATGTCAAGTGTGCGGCGATGATGACGTCCCTGGGCGTCCGTGGTGATAGGCATGATGGAAAGCGCGGCCAGATTGACTGGTGGCAAAGAAAGTGCTCGCCCATTGAGAATAGGGGGTGGAAAAGAAGAAGGCTCGCCCATAAAGAAAGAGGGGCTGGCAAAGCCAGCCCAAAAAGAATGGACAATGTCCAAAGCCGAAGAATGAGAAGCAGAGGAAGGACTCCTCTACTCTAAAAGCCAGCCCAAAAAAGAATAAACAGAGTTTAAGAAGGGGGCCAGGGGCAAAGGGCTCGCCCATTGAGGATAGGGGCTGGAAAGAGAGAAGGCGCGCGGTGCGAAAGTAGAAAGAGCTCGCCCAGTGAGGATAGGGTCTGGACAAGCCAGCCCAAAAAAGAATGAAGCAATGTGAAGCAGGTCTACCTGAGTGCTGTGGAAGGCCAGCCTTAAGAGAAGAAGAGGAAGCGCGGCCAGATTGACTGGGGGCTGGGAAAGGCCAGCCCAAAAGAATGGACAAAGTCTGAGGGAGCCTGAGTGCGAACGACTAGGACTAAGACATCAGCCAGGGAACGCTCAGTAACCTCTAGACAGGAGATGCAAGTCCGAGAAGCTAGCTGGCGGAAAGACGTCGCCCCGACGGAAGCCGGAGGCCGCCGCCAAAGAGTGAGCTCGCCCATAGAAGAGAGGGGCTGGCAGAAGCCAGCCAAAAAAGAATGGACAAAATCCAAAGAGCTACAGGAGAATCAAAGCTCGGCCTGCGCGCAAGTGAACCGCGAAGGCGAGGGACCGCTCAGACGGGGGCCATGTCGACTCGACCTGTACCGCTGGTGGAGCTCCTAGAGGAGGGTGAGAAAGCAGCAATGGCAGGAGGGAGGGCGGGTGGGGTTTAGACCGCTCAGAAGAAGAAGAGCTCGCCCATAGAGAAGAAAACATAAAAATAAAGAAAGCGCGGCCAGATTGACTGGTGGCTGGGAAAGGCCAGCCCAAAGTAACGGACAAGGTCTGAAGGAGGCGGAGTGCGAAGGACTAGGACTAGGACATCAGCCAGGGAACGCTCAGTAACCTCAGTATTCTCAATGGGCGAGCACTTTCTTCCTGTAGTCAGGAGATGCACTTTCTTCCCGTTGTTGGCAATTGACACCCATGGGGCGCTGGGCGCTCGGTGGCTCGAGCTGCTCACCCAGCTCGCCCGCCACACCATCGCCCGTCGCTTCCGTGGGGAGCCGGTAGACTTTTCTGCAGCCGGGTCGCTCACGCAAGTGTATCGAATGCGCCTGGCCGTCTCGCTGCAGAGGTCTATGCCCCGGGCGTTGCACCTTAGTGCCGGCAGAAAGTGCTCGCCCTTTGAGAAGAGGGGCTGGAAAAGCTAAAGCTCGGCCTGCGCGCAAGTGAACCGCAAGAAGAGGGGCTAGCAAAAGAAAGAGAATGAGCTCGCCCATAGAAAAGAGGGGCTGGCAGAGGCCAGCCAAAAAAGAATGGACACACCACAGAATCACCCACGACTTCCCGCTGGCAAAGCCAACCCAAAAAGAATGGACAATGTCCAAAGCCAAAGATTGAAGTGCCGAAAAAGGACTACACCATAAACCGCGAGACGGTGCAGAGGGAGATGCAGATGGATGTTCAGTATCCACGTGTGAGCAACAGCAGATCAGAGTAACTCGAAGCAGGAAAAGCGGCACTCTGCCGAGACCCGGAAGCAGCAACCATAGCACGGCCGGCGCGCGCGTGAACCGCATGAGCCAAGGAAGAAAGTGCTGGCCCATTGATGTTGCTCACCCGCGGGTATTGAGCTTCCTGTGGTTTCGTCATGTCTAGTTGTCTAGATGCCTAGCGGTGTGTTTCCCTTCTTTTCGGCACCTGTTGTAGCTCTTTGGATTTTGTCCATTCATTTTTGGCTGGCTTCTGCCAGCCCCTCTCTTCTATGGGCGAGCTCTTTCTTTCTTCCATTGAGGCTAGGGCTGGAAAAGCCAGTCCCAAAAAGAATGAACAAAGTACGAGAAGGGGGCCAGCGCTGTAGCGAGACCGCCAGCCTCATCCGCCATCCCCAGCCACCAGTCAATCTGGCTGCGCTTTCTTTCTAAGACCTGCGCGAGGCGAATTCCGTGTATTAGAAACTAATGTAGGCCAAATGGCCAAGTACAAAGGCAAGCACATCTAAAGATCTACATATCCTACAGCAGATTGACCCGCTCAATAACCACGGGTCAAAACATAAAGGTCACTAATCGATGCATGAATACTAGATGCCAGAAAAGGAGCCCTTCTGCCACCAACTAGAGCTCGCCCAGCTTTCTGGTGCAAGGCACTAGCCTGAGCACGCTGCAAATAGGCCGAAACGCGTCGTAGCAAGAGCGACAGATATGCAGCTGGCAAGCCCATCTCAGCCGGAAACACATCTGCATGTCGAGTGTAGCCTAGATTGGCAATGTTTTGAAGGAGAGTGTGGAAACGAGGACCCAGACAGCCAAAGATGTCGATTGCCGCTGGCAGGAGCTGATCGCATTGGGGGTAATCGGATTGTGCCGCAGTTTTCTCTGTCCTGCACCGCCCACTGCATGCCCGGCGATGTGTGTCGATGCTGGGCCTTCATATGCCTCGGTGACAACGTCGACCAGGGCCCGTGGTCCTCTACCAGGTTGCACGCCCACAACGTCAAGTGTGCGGCGATGATGCCGTCCCTGGGCGTCCGTGGTGATAGGCATGATATTGTTGACTTCCACGACCGCACAGTAGCCGGCGTCGCGCATCAAGCCCGCCAGGGCATCGCGAAGGAGGTTGTGAATGCCCACCACTTCTGGTCCAGTGGGGCATCTCAGCATGTGAGTAGCGAGCACAGCACCCTCTGTACTGAAGCCGCACTCGCACTGGCGCACCCCAATCAGGCAGTTAGGTGGGAGGCCGAGGAAGAGTTGAAGCGATGTCCGACAGGCCTCGGAGCTGATGCTGAAGGCGTTGGCGAGGGGGGGAGAGGTGATCCAGTCAGTGGCACCAGGTGTGGACAGAGAAGTAAGTCTTCCCAAGCTCCTTGGATTGTTCTGAATCTCTGGCAGCCTCCTCAACCTTCTGCGGTGTTCGTCTTCCACTGCCGTAACCAGTCTGGATTGTGCCCCTCTATCAGAAGCTTGGGCGAGGGCGGAGAATGGCGTGAGTAGGGGTTAGAGAGAGGGGAAAGAGCTGATGGCTGAGTCGCGGATGCTCCTCAGATCCGCTTGGAAGGGGAAGCAGCCTTCCTCCACACTGCGTACAGGGTCGTGGAGGCAAGGGAAGCGCATGGGGAGCAGGGAGGCGATCTGGTGCCAGCAGCCCAGGAAGGCTGCTTGCGCCGTCTGCTCCAACGACCGGCAGCCAAGGCCGCCCATGCGAGTAGGGAGTTAGGCCTGGAGGGAAGCTGAAGCTGAGGGGAAAGATGAAGAATGTAGTAGGGATGCCAGGGACTGCTGAAGGGAGTCATCAGATTCCGTGTAAAGCTCCGCCACCATGCCCAATGGAACGACTGTCCGTTGCAGATAGCAAGCCCGTTGGCCGATGCAGCGGGTGAGGATGGCCAACGCCAGCTGCGTGTCCCCAAAGGAGGGGAAGGGAAGGGAGGGGGGGCGAGGCGTTTTTGAAGGCGTTCCCGCAAGTACACCGCCACGTGAGCTGGTATACCGAAGGGGACCTTGAGGATGGCCAGCCCATTGGCAGGGGTCTGACAGCCGTGGGGGAGCTGAAGGTTGGCAGGGAGACCGAACGAGCAAGGGGTAAGCCGCCATGACTTCAGTTGGAGGTCCAATGATGTGTGTGTCATCCAAGTAGGAAGGGAAGAGGAGGTCTGGGTGTTGGCTCTGAGTGCGCCGAATAGCCCGGCAATGTGCCAACGCAAACAGGATTGGGCCAAGGGAATCCCCCTAGCGTGTGCCAGGAGATGACCACAGCGTCTTCCACGACTCTCCGGCTGCGCGAGGGAGCCGGCAGCATTGAAGCCTGGCGAACCCTGCCGCCTCTCGATGGCCTTAAGGGTGAAGGGAGCCATTGGTGATGGTGAGTGTGCAGGGCGGAAACGGGGCGCCGGGAGGGCTGGCGGAGAGTGGGAAACGAGAGGAGAAGGCGCGCGGTGCGCGTGCAGAAGAAGGCGCGCGGGGCGCATGAAATGAAATGGAGGCCAATTCAGGCCGACACATTGTTCAGGCAGAGTCTAGGGCAAACTAAACAGGGCTACATAATACGGAAACCGAATCCGAAGTGCCTAAGGTGACATCAGTACCCACGGGTGAGCACAAACAAATCCGACAAGCTAACTTGGGGAGCTGGAGCGCCGCCACGAAAGCCGGAGGCCTGACTCAAAGCGCGCCCTGCACGTTGATGAAGAGCCAATGCTTGCGAGCGCTGCAAACTAAGTGAGAGCCGCATTCTATAGTATGCAACTAAGGCCTGCGGAATGCTGTGGTGGCCCAAGCTGCCCCCCCGACTTCGACGACGCACATCAACCAGCCGGGCCAGATGCTGGATCAGGGAGGACCATTTTAAGCCGTAGCCTCCGTAAATATCCATGGCACACGGATAAAGGTGGTCCACTCGGGGATGGTCCTGGTAGTGCCGCTCCTTCTTGCGCTCTGCGCTGGACGTGGCCCAGCCAGACACAGTTGACGTGGGTGCGCCAGCCTTGTACGCGTCGATCAGTACCACGTCCAGGAGCAGACGAGGCCCACCGCCCCGGGGGGTAGCGACCACATCCAGACGCCGCACGTATGGCTTGCCGCGCCTTGAGGAGATTGGCATGAT